>PVKV010024754.1:0-30810 GCA_004027835.1 Alouatta palliata | reverse complement strand
CCTGTGTGTGACCCTCCCTGCAGGCCGGGACTGCAAGCTGGGCTGCTGCCACCCCAGCTTCCAGTCATGGAGGGATGGAAAGGGAATAGAAAAAAAAAAAAAAAAAAAGGAAGAGCAACAAACAGCATTAGATCTCTGGAAGTGCTGAATAACTCTTGTCTTCACATTCGTTTTCTAGCCTTTCCTTGCTCCATCTGTATTTGACACTTTGTTTATCTTCCCTGAACAGGCAGTGAATCAAAACTCACTTCGGTGTGCTGACTAGTAAGTATGTATTCATCTGGTCAGCACCAGGTGGGGAGTAAACAAAACCCGCTTGTTCTCAGAGTGCTTACCATTGAGTAGGGAAGATAATACTCGTGCCTGAATCTGTTTTGTCAAACAAGCTGGACTTGTTGGAGTTTGAGTATCATACAAAGCAACCTTGTTCCTGTCTCCTTCTTTTTGTTTGACTCTGTGTTAAGGACTCTCCCATGTGACATGTTTGCGCATTCTGAGAACATCTCTCACTGACTGCCCCTGACTGCATCTGCCATGAGTTAAGCCATGCAGGTCCTCCCACTGGCCATCTCCATTAGCACCTCACAACTTCTAGGCTGTTATTGTCCCATCTCATTTTAGGGGTCTTTTACCCCTCAAGTCATTCTTGAGTGGGATTCTTTTTAAAAAAAACTCAGTTTTGACGGACCCAAGACCTTTCGTAAAGCCCACTTCTGGTGTTGGGAAGGCACCCACCTTTGCCCTACTGTCTGTTCACGTGGTGGACTGATTCTCAACTTGGCTCTGTTACGTCTATGTTCATGAAGGAGCAGCTTCTGTCACACCTCTAGCCCGAGCTTCTTTAGGGCTTACTACATGCCAGTTGTGAGGTCACTTAAACTCCAAGGCCCTGTATCAAGCTTGCCAGGCTCTCTGAGGCCCCTCTAGCTTAATTTCAGATGAGATCAAAGAAACCTCCTTTGCCATCTCAGCATGCTAATTCTAAGGGGTGCATTTGGGGTGATAGTGACACTTTTTCTTAATCTGGATGATGGTTCCTTAGTATGTCCATTTTGGGATGATCTACTGAGTTGTATATTCATGAGGTGTGCAGCTTTCACTATGTGGGCTCTACTTCGATAAAGAGCAATTATTACAAATAGAAGATAAGTTGAATAATTTACATTTTGAATTGGCATAGATTCCCCTCCTACTTTTTAATTATAGGTGAATAACTCAGGTCACCTCATCAAATTCAACATTCCATTCTAACTTGAATTGAGTGTCCACTTACCCTTCTAGCACTTCCAGGTTCATTGCTGGCATGCCTAGCTCCATTAGTCAGGGTTCCTTGGATATTAAGGGACAGAAACGCAATTTTAAACAGCACAAAGTGAAACATATTGATGCATATAAACAAATTACTGCAGAGAGAAGGGTAAAGCAAGTGTCAGAGACTGGAACTCTTCAGAGCATTTTGTGTTCCTTTCTCATTTGTTTCTTTCCCATTCCTATGACAACTTCATTCTTTCAGACCAACCTGCTCCACGGGGCCCTAGTCACGACTGTTAGCAGTAGCAATGCTCCATTTCCCTTATTTGCCCCTTTTTCAATTTAAACAGTCCTGGGGAAGGCTTCTGATCAGTTTGGGTCCCATGCCCACCACTTCCGAGGAGTGGAGGAGTAGGGAAGAGGAAAGAGCAGAGACACTTGTGGTTGGAAATGGAGGAGTAATAGTCCCTCAAAACAAAGTATTGCGATGTCCAAAATAAATGGGAGAAGTCCCAGAACAAAGCACACAATCCATACAAGTTCACTGATTGTCCCTAGCCTTGAACAGCTCCAACAGGGTACACAGTAGTTATTGGGAATGGGCTGTGAGGAATGAGCATCCTTAATGCTGGAGGATCTTGGGAGCTGTGGGCAAAACTGAGCATAACACACTCAGCAAGTGTTTATTGTTGATGATGGTGATGAACAAATACGATGATGTCCATATTCAAGTAGTTGTTTTATATATTCCGAAAACAGAATATAAAACATACGAAACATATGAATGGAGAATAAAATACAATTATCTTTTGAGCTTTTCAGGAAATTTTTTACCCTTGCTAGATGGAAAATATTTACCTAATATCAATAAGTATTCATCGACTGCCCAGGAGTTTTGGGGTAGTATCTCTTTCCAATTTCTCATTGGACTGTATTTCATTTTTCCAAGTTCAGCTCTTTATTGAATGCCTATGATATGTGAGATGCTTATGATACATTATTTTTAATCCTCGAAACAGTTTTGCAAGTTAAGTATTATTATGCACATTTTATAGATGAGTTAAACTCTATTTGTTATTTATTGCTGTGTTACAAATTACCACAAAACTTAGCGACTTAAAACAACGAGTATTTATTACCTCATCATAGAGACACGACAGGAGATAATGCAATGCTGGCCTAGTCTGGAAGTGGCAAGCTCAAGATATATTTTGCTGGTAGTATAAGCAGGACTTTTTGAGAGAGATTAGAAATAAAATGGTTAGGAAAGAGACAGAGATAAAACGTAATTCCTGTCTGCCTTTAACCGCTAGGTGGCATTTACTAAAACGGAGAAGAATGAGAGAAAAATCATCATTCTCAGCAAACTGACACAAGAACAGAAAATCAAATACCACATGTTCTCACTCATAGGCGGGTGTTGAACAATGAGAACACATGGACACAGGGAGGGGAGCATCTCACACGGGGGTCATTTGGGGGGAAAAAGGGGAGGGACAGCAGGGGGTGGGGAGTTGGGGAGGGATAGCATGGGGAGAAATGCCAGATATAGGTGATGGGGAGGAAGGCAGCAAATCACACTGCCATGTGTGTACCTATGTAACAATCTTGCATGTTCTTCACATGTACCCCCAAACCTAAAATGCAATAAAAAAAATAGGTTGGCTGGAGAGGAGAGTTTTATTTTAGACATATTAAGTTTGAAGCATCTGTGAGATACAAAATGGAGACACTGAGGATGAAATAGGCATTACAGCTGTGGCGTTCAGAGGAGAGACCTCTTCTAAACATCACTCGACATGAAATAGTACAGTAATTAGTGGCTAAGGCTTGGGTCCTCAATCTCAAGGCAATCTGATAGTGAGCTAGCTAGTCTAGATACAGGTAGACTAACAAGAGACGGGAGAAAGGGCAGGCTGGAAAGTTTCCTCCCAATGTCCACTTCAGAGCTAGCTCAGTTTCTTGTCTTAGGCTTTATTAGTACCATCAGCACCATCAGCATTATTGTTTGTGGAGGATGGTGCAGGAGGAATGCATCTCTCAGGTGGTGGCAAATTAACATAATGCATCCAGAGAGAAGAGCACCCGGATTCCAAGAGCTGTCCATCTGAGGGCGTCAGAGAGCATCAGGACAAGGTTTACCCTATAACATGGTGATGGAAGGTACTCTCACGAAGAACAAATCTGAGGTCTTGCAGTGCAGAAGGAATTTGTAGAGAGAGCTAACGAAAGAAAGATTGCCTTTACCCCCAACTCCATGCTATTGATCTTTGAGCTCCTTTCTTCACATAGTGGAAGCCTCCAGCTACTAACACAGTCCCTAGTGAAAAAGCATTCTTTATCCTGAGCAATTCAGGACAGCATTAATCCTTCTTGTGACTGGAGAAAGCAGGGAGACAAGCCTTGCATTTCCCTTTCCTTGAGGTCCACTGAGTCCGTGGGCTAGCTGACAGCATCCAGCTTATGCTGGTCAAAGAGGGGCAGACCAGCCTTATTGACCACAAGCCCCCAGGGAAGGGAAGGAGGGAGCAGGCATTTGTGATGCAGGTCCCTGAAGGCCATCTCCCCATCACCAACTGGGTTCTAGAAAACATTTCATTTTTCATCCGCATAGATCCTGGCTGTGAACTTCTGTAATTTACTCTCCCAGTTTGAAGTTCATGCAGTTACAATTGCTAAATGCCCTTTCATAACTACAGTAGCACTCATACTATGACAAAATGAAGACTGCTAAGGCATTTGAGGCTTGGTTGCTTTTAGATTTTAATCAGCTCTAGCTGTCCTTTCTCAGTGGCTCTTGAGCTTAGATTTTTTTTTAAAAAAGACACAGTAGAGATTGTGGTTTCTATGTACTACGAGTAAAACTGCATGAAAACTACAAATGCAATTTCAAGCTTACCTCCTTCCATTTGTTTAAAATGAAGGAGAGAGGGATGTTAATTGAACCCTCTTGATGCTGATTACATCTTCACATGTACTAATTTTTTTCTTTTGCAAAGAAATTACTTTTTAAAATGGATGTACAGCTTCAGTTAAACTAGTAGACTGATTTATTTTTATAAGCATGATCAGTGAGAAGGTCAGCATGCTCATCTGACTAAGAATCCAAGAAACAGATCCCACAAACATGGCCAGCACAAATCCACAACTGCCCTGGTTATCAGCTGATGGTGATAAAACCTCTCCAAGATGGGTTTTTGTCATCTTGCGTCTTACTCGTTCTTCTACCCTGATAAATGCTGTAATTGTATCATTTCATCATCTCTTGACGTTTTGCATCTTTTCCCGTTCCTGGCCAGTGCACAAATCAAATTCAGCCTTGAAATTGCCCTACTGTTGGAATAGAGCTCCCATAAACTAGTTGCTTATATTTTAATTAAATTTTAAAGTGACTATAGGTATCTATTTTACTGGTAAAACTATTCAAAAATAGTACCGGCATGTTGCGATCTTGCTAATTCTTTTCTTCAGAGTTTGGTGTGTGTTTTTAAGTTCCCTGAGAGGCCCCTTTGGTTACAGCACTTTTCTCCTAAGAAAGGCAAGATATAGGCCATCTTCATGGTTCAGATTTAAAAAATCTCAATCTGGTCGTGTACTTTGATTTACTTCTTCCGTCTGGACTCACACTCTGTTCTCACCAGATACCCTGAACAGTCTTTCAAATTCATCAACAGCTTTTCCCATTGAGTGGTTCTTTATATAGCCTTTTATGGGACCAGAGCTGTCAATGTTTCTCTGCAATATTTGCTTTGCAAAGATTTTTTTCAAAAATTACCTGCTGGATAGTCTTGAAGTGGTTTACTGATGAGGGACAGTAATGGCAGCAGATTGTCCAATCCCCATGGTGTCCTCCATAATCAAAGTTGGCAGTGCAAATACAGGGCCTGTCTGTTTTTCCCCTTGTGAGAAACCTTTTACAGACAGGCTGTAAACAGCTTGGGTGGTATTGGCATGACACTGTCTAACTTTTCTGTCTACTCTTTTTAGATTTTCTGCTCATTACTTTGCTCACGTGTAGTTGTGTGTCTAAATATGTTACCCAAGGCCTCGGAGGATGGTTTTTATTCAACTTCTATGTTGTAGAGTTTCAAAAATTTAGGTAAAATTTGCATGCAGAGAAATATACATATCTTCTATATATAATTCAATGAACTTTGACAAATTAAACACATATTAGTCAAGATATAACACAATTTCATTACCCCAGTTTCCACTACCTTTATCCAATATATCCCCACGCTTCATTAGCTACTCCTATTTTGATTTTTATCTTCATATTCTTGAACTTTACATAAGTCTAATCAAATAGTATGTAATCTTTTATGTTTAGCTTCCTTTGGTCCTGACAATTTTGAGATTCACTGATATTATTTGTATACTAGTGGTTTATTCCTTACTGTTGAGAAGCATTCCTTTGTGTAGATATGCCATAATTTGTTTATCCATTCTCCTATGATGGACTTTGGGTTGTTTCCAGTTTGGAGCTATTATAAATAAAGTTGTTTCCAATATTCTTGTGGAAGACCCTTTCGGACTTTCGTTTTAAATGCTATTGGGTAAATAACTAAGAGTGTAATTGTTGGGTCACAGGGTAAGTATATATTTAACTTCTATAAGAAACTGCCAAAGAGTTTTCCACACAAATTACAGCATTTATTATTCTTACCAGCAATGTCTGAGAGGTCCAATTTGTCCACATTCTCACTAGCACTCTGTATCATCTGTCTCACATTTTACCCTTTGGAGCAGGTGTGCAGACTGTGATTCTAGTAGATTTTCATTTACATTTCCCTAACGATGCTGAGAAAACTTTTGTGTACTTTTTCACCATTTGTATATTTGCTTTTGCAAAGTGTCTAAGTCTTTTGCCCATTTTTATTCTGTTTTTCTTTTTCATTTCTATTTGTAGGAATTCTTTGACTATTCTAGATATAAGTACGTTCTCAGACCTATATATGTATTCCCAGTCTGTGGCTTGCCTGTTAACTTTCTTAATGGTGTCTTTTGATGAGCTAATGTTTTACATTTTAATGAAGCTTAATTTATCATTTTTTCTATTATGCTATTGCTTTTCTTCATGATGCCTAAGAAAAATTTGCCTACTCCCATGCAATGAAGCTATTTATTTGCCTATAACTTCTTTTTCAGAAGGTTTATAGATTTAGATTATATTTTAAATAAATATAACAAAATCAACAAACAAAAACAAAAAACCAAAATTAAAAACCCTCTTAAATTATGTGAGCCTACTGAATTCCTTTAAAATTTTTAAATTTTTAGTTATTATAGATACATAATAGTTGTATATATCTGTGGGTCACATGTGATATTTTGATAAAAGCATACAATGTACTATGAGCAGATCAGGGTAACTGGGGTATCAGTCACCTCAAGCATTTTCTCATCCTTTGTGTTAGGGCGACTATGGTTAATAATTTATTGCATATTTCAAAATAACGAAAAGACTAAAATTAGAATGTTCCTGAATTCCTTCCTGAATTAAATACTGGTTATTGTGAAAGATAGGATTTGTGTTTTCTATATGCTTTATTCAAAAAACACCATTTATTTTTTAAAAATTGTATCCTCATTGGCACCTTTATAGAGGAAGAATTTACTGTAAATCCATGGGTCTATTTTTGAAGTCTCTTTTCAGTTCCACTGACGTATTGGCCTTCCTGTACACCAATACTATACTGTCTTTGTTACTGTTGCTTAAGAATAAGTCTTGAAATAAGGCGGTATTAATCATTTAACTTTTCTCTTTTTCAAATTTATCTTGGCTATTCTAGAATCTGAATTTCTATACACAATTTAGAATTGGCTTTCAACTCTCTTTAATTAAAAAAAGTCTGCTAAGATTTTGATTTTAAAAATAAAACATGAGTATTGAATTTTGTCTAATATTTTTCTGTGTCTGCCTGAAATGATAATATTTTTCCACATTAGTCTGAGATAATAATATTTTTCGCTCCATTTTGTAAATGCAGCATATTACACTGATTGTTTCAAAGGTTAAACCAACCTTACATTTTTAGGATTAATCTCATTGATGATGTATTATCCTCTTTATATATTGCTGGAATCAATCAATTTGCTGATAATTAGTTTACCAATATTTCTAAAAGATATTGAGCTGTGATTTCCTTTACTTAGAATGTTTTTGTCAGGTTTTGGTATCACAGCTATGCTGGCCTCATTTAAACTACTTGGAAAATAATCTTTGTTCCAGTTTTTGAAAAATTTTGTATCAGAGTGGTATTGTTTCTTGCCTGAAGATTTGATAAAATTCACTAATGAAAACATTTATGCTGGTGTGTGTATGTGTGTGTGTGTGTGTGTGTGTGTGTGTGCACATGCATGTGTGTATAAAGGCATTTGTTGAGAAATCTAATTTCCAGTAGTTACAGAAATATTTAAATCCTCGCTCTTCACTTGTTAATTTTGGCAATTTGTATTGAATGTTTCCTATTTTACCTAAATTACAGATTGTATTAACATAATATTGTTCATAATATGTTCTTATTACCAGTTTAACATCTATAGAGGTCATAGTCCTTTTTTTCTTCCTGATATTGGTACTTTGTATTTTCTTCTTAATTAATTTCTTGTATTTACTATTTCTTCCTTTACTTCTTTTATTGACATCTTCAGATAGAAATTCAGATAATTTTACACCATTCTTCTTTTCTAAAATACAAATTTAAAGCTATATACAGTCAGCACTCTGTATCCGTGTGTTCCCTAGGTGTGGATTCAACCAACGTTGGATCAAAAATATTCAGAAAAAAAATCCACAAAGTTCCAAAAACAGAACTTGAATTTACTGCATGCTAATTACTATGTTTACGCCATGTGAATGAAGTGATGTGTAGGCATTGTGTTAGTTATTATAAGTAATCCAGAGATGATTTAAAGCATGGGGAGGATGCACATAGGTTACATGCAAATACTATGCCATTTTACGTAAGGGACTTGAGTATCTGTGGATTTTTCTATCTATGGTGGCCCTGGAATCAACCCCCCAAGAACACTGAGAAATTACTGTATTTCTTTTAAGCACTGTTTGAGTTGCCTCTCAAAATTTTTCATATGTTTTCACTATCATTCCACTCAAGACATGTAATTTCCAATATCCTTTATTTTAAATTCTAGCTTATTTAGAAGTGTATGGTTAATTTTCAGGTAGCTGGAGCTTTGTAAAGATATTAATGTTATTGATATGTAATTGAATTCCACTCTTGTCAGATATTATACTCTTTATGATTTCAATATATTTAATTTATTGAGACTAGTTTTATGACCAAGCATATGGCCTATCTTGGTGAATGTTTCATGTGCACTTAAAAATAGTGTGCTTTCTTTTGCTATGGGGTAGGGTGTTCCATGAATGTTGATAAAGTCAAAGTGGTTCATAAGGTTGTTCAAATCTTCCATAGCCTTGTTGATTTTTATCTACTTGTTCTATCAATTATTGAGAAAACAGTATTAAAATTCCTAACAATGGGTGTTTATCTATTTCTCCCTTTAGTTTCATCTGTTTTTGGTTTTGTATTTAGTGTATGCATATTTCTAATTTTATGTCTTCCTGAGGAGGCGACTCTTACCATTTTTGAAATGTCTCTGTTTCTTGTAACACTCTTTGTCTTGATGGATGTTATTAATATACTCACATAATCTTCCTTATTCTTGCTGTTTGTATTGTATACCTTTCTTGAACTGCATTAGTCTACATGAGGTGGCATAAGACTATACCATAGATTCAATGTCTTAAACAACAGAAATTTATTTTGTTGAAAATTCTGAAGGCTGAAAGTCCTAGATCAAGACCTGGCAAGGTTTGTTTTTGTGTGAGGGGCTCTGTTTCTCTGAAGATGGCCTCTTTCTTGCTGTATACATACATGGTAGGGGTAGATAGATCTCTGATGTCTTTTTCTCTTTATAAGGAGAGCAGTTCTACTGAATCAGAGCTCTATCCTTATTACCTCATTTAACCTTAGTTACCTCCTTAAACACTCTTTTTCCAATATAGTCACTTGGTGGGGGAGGGGTTAAGGCTTCAACATGTGAATTTTGTGGGCCACACAATTCAGTCCATTGCACCAACCTTTTACTTTCAACCTATTTATATCTCTCTATATAAAGCATGTAGCTTGCATATAACATATGATTGAGTCTTGATTTTTATGTAGTCTGACAGTCTTTGCTTTTTACTTTGAGTGTTTAATCCAAGTATATTTAATAAAATTATTCGTATTACTAGACTTATTTCTACTACGTTTATACTTGCTTTCTAATTTTGTAATCTGTTTTCTTTTCTATTTTTTTCTATTCCCTAGTGTTAGTTTATGTATGTAAAAGATTATTTAGTGCTCTATTTTGGTTCCTCTTTTGGCTTTCTAAACATACGACTTTGTATTTTTTTAGTGATTGCTCTGGAAATTACAATATACATTCTTATCACAAGTCTCCTAGAGTTAACATTGTGATTTTAAAATTCAGATAAAATGTAAGAATCTCTCAACAATGTAATTTCATTTACTTTTTTTCCATCCTTCATGGCTCTTGTTGTTATATATGTAACTACTGTATTTATTATAATCCTCATAATGAAATGTTATTATTATTGTATTTTTTGCTCTAAAAAAGGTCATCAAACTTCCTTTAAGTGCCAGGTAGTAAATATTCTAGGCTATGATGTCCACATATGGTCTGCATGCATATTATTAATTTTTGTCATTTTTAAATTCATTCTTATATTTCATTTTTATAATCTTTTAAAAATTAAAAAAATTATTAGTATCAGGCCACACATATACAAGCCAAGAGCTGGATTTGGCCCATGGCATATACTGTGTTTGCCTCTACTCCAAAAAGCCAGTTGTCTTTTAAAGAAATTATTGTAAGCAGAATGTAAACCTGTGGAAGAAGAAATCAGAGAGATTCAGTGTGAGAAAGAGTTGATGTGCCATTTTTGGCATTGACTATGGAAGGTGAATGAAAAGAAAGGTAACATGAAAAGAAATGCTGGTAATTTCTAGGATCAGAGAGCAGCCTCTGAATGACAGACCAAAAGGAAACAAGAATCTCAGACGTCCAACCACAAGGGACTGGATTCTGCCAAAAACCTGAATAAATTTGGAGCAGAATTATCCTCCCAAGGATCCTCCAGATAAAAGTTCAGTTCTGCCAACATCTTGATTTTGACCTCTTGAGACCTTGGGTAGTGAACCTAGCTGAGCCCACCCAGACTTCCAACGATGTGAGATAATAAATGAGTATTGTTTTTAGGTTCCCATGTTTGTTGTAATTTGTTACATAGCAATAGAAAACTAATACAGACTATCAAGGCATTTCTTTTTGTAATTGGTTTTGAGGAATTGGACTATGATTACTCAAATGTGGTTTTCTTTTTGAGGCTTGACTAAACATTTTGAATCTGTAGATTTTGTTTTGTTAAATCAAATTTGTGAAATTGAAATTGTCAGCCATTTTTTCCACCAGACTCCTTTCTTCTTTTTGTAGGACTCCAGTTGTATGTATACTAGACTGCTTGATCCTTCACAGATACATAAGGCTTCTTCTTTGTTCAGTCTTTTTCTTTTGTACTTTTCAGATTTTAAAATTTTTATTAGCCTCTCTTCAAATTTACAATCATTTCTCTGCTATCTCTAATCTATTGTTAATCCCATTCAATCATTTTTATTTCAGATATTGTACTTTGTACATATATCTGAATTTCCTTTTGAGTTTTTAACATTCTTTTTCATTTATCTGTGGAGATTCCTTATTTACCCATTGTGTCCCTAGTTTTCTTTAAATCCTTGGACATATTTTTCTAAAGTTTTTATCTGCAAATTTTAACTTCTGGGCCATCTTCTAGCCTGTTTGCATTGGCTTTTTTTGTTGATTATTCATCTCATTTTTCTCCTTTTTAAGCTATAAAATCATTAAAAATTATATTGTTTATTGTAAAAGATGCAGATTCTGGATTATTCTGTCTTCTTAAAGAACACTTTGTTTTATTCTAGAAGGCAGTTAAATTATTGTTGGATTCTTTAGAGCTTCTCAGGCTAGGCTTATTGTTTGTTAGGATGGGATTCTTTAGGTTTTATCCTTAATCCTTAGTCGGAGAGTATGGCCCTTACTCAAAGATGTGGTGCTTACTTGTAAGCATGGCTGTTCTGGGATATAAACTGATTGATAAAAGATCTCAGTATAGTTTACCCACTGTGGTTTGGCTGGAGCACCAGTATCTCTTAGAGTTTCATTACCTGTGCTCACTGTTCTATCCATTATAGTTCTGTGATCCCTGTTCAGCTCTTAGTCTCACAGAAGCTACTTTCGATGAGGCCTCAGATTGTCTAGGCTTGTGCATGCACAGCCAAGCCTTTGGCCAAAACCCATAGAGATGCCTCACAGGGATTTGGGCCACCCTTTGCAGGGCTCCCTATATGCTGATACCCTCATCACACTATGGCACTTCAGTATGTCTGAACTCCTCTGATCATTGCCCCACCCTTCTTTCCTTATACTACCCCACCAGAAATTACTCCCAGGCAAAATGCCAGGGAAAATACGGAGCTCAGTTCATGTGGTTTCCTTCTGTAAAGCATTACAATCTTGGGCTGCCTGTTTCATGTAACTTTTATAGTTTTATAGTTATTTTTGGTGGGGAGGCAATTCTGGTACTAGTTACTACATCATGATTAGAGCAGAAATTCTAATATTGTTTCAATGGATTTTGAACCTTCTCAGAACATTGCCATTATTTTCCCTATAAACTAAGAAGTATCCATAGGTCATGGAGTTACAGAGTTATTAAACAGCATCTAAAATAAATATGTATACCAAGAGTTATTGAATGACCAAATAAATAAAATTTCTCACTCATTTGTCAGGTTTCTTCATTGTGAAGTTACTCTTTTCTCCACCTTACCATTCTATACTCTGGAAAGAAGTCAGTATATGCAGCCCACACTTAAGGAGCATGCAGTTATGCTTCACCTTCTTGGGGGTGATTTATCTACATAAACTATACAGTTGTTCTGAATGGGAAATTTGTCTCTTTTCCCACATTTAATTCTATGTGGATTCATGGATATTTAAGTTTGGATTATAATATTATTCATATATATATATATATATATATATATATATATATATTTGCTCAATTTGCTTCAGCTTTGGCCATTGGCAGTTCTTTCAGTTGACTCCTCTGTTCCATCATTGACTGTGTGTGTGTGTGTGTGTGTGTGATGCTTTGAGTACTTTCTTACTTTCTGACACTACCAGATGCTCCAGACTCAAATTGCTCCAGCTTTGGCCACTGGAGCTCTTTCAGTTGGCTCCTGTCTCCTAATACTGAATGTGTGTATGTTGAGTTCTTACTTTCTGTCTTCTGACTTCTTACTACGATATGCTCCAGGGCTCATCTTATATATTCCCTTCCCTAGTACTACAATCAGCTATTTCTCAAAGAAGATCTGTCTTTTCATTGGAGAATGGTATTAGAAACCAAAATCTGGGCTCTAAGTGGGCTGATTGCCACTATACTTGTTTCCAGGCCATAACACTTGACAGAAAAATGAAATATATATATATATATATATACTAACACATGTATAAACACACATCTATAAATACTTCTATATGCAACATGTGTGTATAATAAGCTAAAAATGATTTCATATTGATATCTTCAACTCTAATTTATTGCCACATGGATCATTCTCCCTCTTCCTTATGTGTATCTATAAATTTCCCCTCCAACAGTAAGATACCTGGTTCCCACCAGTGGCATTTACATAATTGTTCAATTTCATTGTACATGTATAGCAGTAGTAGAATTGTTAACCCATAATTCCAAGCCAAACAATGTTTTTAACTGGAATATTGTGATTACATATAGTTTCTCTTGCCTTCAGTTTTATACATTCCTCTTATTTCTAAAGTTATTTTCATCAGCACTTTCCCACCTATTTCTCCAGAGAGGTTGTTTCATACACTTGTAATAAAGTTAGATGTTCTGTCACATTCTGAGATCCCTCAATCTCTTATTTTTAAATTATGTACATTAAAACTCACTATTTGTGCAGTGAGATTCCATAGTTTTAACAAATGCCTTGTGCCAAGTACTCACCATTTTAGTATAATAACAGTTTCACAGCCTTGAAAAATCCTCTGTGCTTTACCTATTTAACCCTCCTTCTCTCTCCCTAAATACCTGGCAACCATTGATTTTTCTTTTTTTTCCTTTTTTTTGAAATGGAATCTTGCGCTGTCACCCAGGCTGGAGTGCAATGGCACAATCCTGAAACCTCCATTTCCCAGGTTCAAGCAATTCTCCTGCCTCTGCCTCACAATAGCTGGTCTTACCGGTGTCTGCCACCATGCCTGGCTAAATTTTTGTATTTTCAGTAGAGACAGAGTTTCACTATGTTGTGCCAGGCTGGTCTCAAACTCCTGACTTTGTGACCCACTGGACTTGGCCACCCAAGTGCCAAGATTACAGATGTGAGCCACGATGCCCGGCAATCTTTCTATTGCCTCTTTAGTTTTGCACTTTCCAGGATGTAGCATAAATAGAATCATATGATATGGAGCCTCTCACTTGGCAACATGTAGTTAAAATTCTACATGTCTATATTATACCACCCATTTTTTTAATGTATGTAGGTATAGTAGACCATTGAAACCCAAATTTATTTCAAAATGTGCCTGAATTTGTTGTGGGCTTAAAAAATGTTTGTAATCAATGAACACTAAAAGTATGACTACTATCATACTTTTAGTATGGTCAATACTTTTAGTAGTGGTCAATAATTTTATAAATATAATGTCCTGAGGCTGCACAGAGCAGCAGGGCCCTGGGCCCAGACCATGAAACAACTTATCCTACCTACGACTCCAAGCCTGTGATGGGAGGCACTACCAAGAAAATCTCTGAAATGACCTGAAGACATTTTTCCCATTAACATTTAGCTCCAGTTCCTCTTTACTTACACAAATTTCTGCAGCAGGCTTGATTTTCTCCCAAGAAAGTAGGTTTTTCTTTTCTACTACATGGCTGGGCTGCAAAGTTTCCAAGCTTTTGTGCTCTGCTTCCCTTTTAAATATAAGCTGCAGTTTCAAATCATCTCTTTGTTCACGCATATGAGCATACAGTTTTAGAAAGAGCCAGGTCACATCTTAATTGCTTTGCTGTTCAGAAATTTCTCCTGCCAGATATCCTAAATCATCTCTCTCAAGTTCAAAGTTCCACAGATCTCTAAGGCAAAATGCCACAAGTCTTTTTGCTAAAGCATAGCAAGAATGACATTTACTGCAGTAGCCAACAAGTTTCTCATGTCCATCTGTGAGCACCTCAGCCTGGACTTTACTGTCCATATCACCATCAGCACTTTGGTCAAAACCATTTGACAAGTCTCTTAGAAGTTCCAAGCTTTCCCATATCTTCCTGTCCTCTTCTGAGCCCTCCAAACTGTTCCAACCTCTGCCGGTTACCCAGTTCCAAAGTCACTTCCACATTTTCATGTGGAATTTAATATAGGGTATCTTTATAGCAGCGCTCCACTCTCATGGTGCCAATTTTCTGTATTAGTCCATTTTCACACTTGCTATAAAGAACTACCTGAGAATGGGTCATTGAAGAAAAGACGTTTGGCTCACAGTTCTGTGGACTGAAGGAAGCATGACTGGGAGGCCTTAGGAAGCTTACAGTCATGGCAGAAGGCAAAGGGAGAGCAAGTACATCTTACCATGGTGGCAGGAGAGAGCAAGAGAAGGAAGATGAGCTACACACTTATCAAACAACCAGATCTTGTGACAACTCTATTATAAAAAGGGAAGTCTGTCCCCATGATTCAATCATTTCCCATGAGGCCCCTCCTCTGACACATGGGAATTACAATTCAAGATAAGATTTGGATGGGGACACAGAGACAAACCATATCACCATGGAAGATCTTCATAAGTTATGTTAGCTGATATATCATGGGAAATTTTGGAGCATTTTAAATATGACTGGATATAAATTGGCTTCAAAACACACACACACACACACACACAAATAAAATAAAATAAAATAAAATAAAATAAAATAAAATAAGGCTTTTATATTTGAAAAGGCTGAAGAACATGGCTATTGTACATCAGCAGCTGTTGTTCATTTCCCTATTTAGTTAAGGCTTAATTCATTAACTAAACTTCTCAGGAACTTTCAAATTTAATATGCAAGCAATCAATTGTAGCAGTTATTACAATATGGGTTTTATGACAATATTTCCTCTTTTTTCTAGGTTATTCATTCTTGGATTTTTCACTGGCCCAATAGCGTGGAAATCATATGACTCTGGATCTAACAGTTCCCAGTTGTGTTATTCATTCTGAGCCTCAGTTTTCTCCCTAAATAATAACAAAACAAATTTTATCAGAGCACTTAAAAGATAATGGGAGGGAGTCAGAATAAACTAATAACTGACAGGAAGAACAAATATAGATGAAGAGGTGAATGTCAGCAACAGGTGAGTTTGAGAAAGCATGAAACAAGGGTGGCAGGAATTCAGAGGAGAGAAGCAAACGCAGCTTGTGATTCTCCAACAATCTCTTACATTAGGTTGGTGCAAAAGTTATTGTGGTTTTTTCTATTTTGTTGGCAAAAACCAAAATTACTTTTGCAACAAACTAATAGTTTTAACTGGGTGTTGCTTAAGTAAAAAACCTTTAAAACATTCTTATCTCTATGTTGCTGCTCACTTAGGAATTGATGCTTTTTGTTTGAGAGACACATGATGTAAACAAGGGACACTGGGTATGTACTCATTTCTTGGTTGAGTCCTTTCCCTCCCATATAATTGTTCTGTGGCTTATTCAATTTCTTTCATGTCATCAGTGCTCAATTTTTTCATCAGTGAATTGGGGATAATATCTACTTCATAGAGTATCATAAAGTTAAGAGAGAACTGGGGAAAAGACTTTTGTGAACTCCAAAGAACCTAATGTTCATACCTGCTTCCACTCTAAGTAAAGAGAAAGTGGGATGGTTTGAAGAAACAGTATTTGAAAAGGGAGATGGATAACTACGAGAGTGATAACTACATAAAAGCAAATATTTGGATAAGAGTAACAGATTAAATTATTGAAATATGTGCATGTGGATGGGTTTGTGTGGATTGTGGGTGATGCCTGTAATGAGCATTTATACAATTAGAGAAATCTAGATTATTGATTTCGTTTTTACTTTTCAAAATTTTGACTCTAACCACCATAGAAGTCAGAGAGATAATTTAGTACCATTTATCAACTTAAAGATGACTATTAATTTATCTCTCAGCTCATCATTTTTTAAATTATAACAACTACAACTTCCTTACCTTTTACCATATATTTTATATTGAATTTTTAATAAATATTTCTATAAGACTTCCAAGTTTTATAAATCTCTCCAATTATTTGGAATCTTAAATTAGCATACTTGTCTCATAGTCTAGTAAAAAGAAGATGTATGCGTTCATTTAAAATGATATGTGCAGTTGGAATTTAGAAAGATTGTCAGCAGCTGAAATGCATTTTATTCTCAAAAAAGGTTATAGGACTAGTCAGTCCAACACTGATGATCTGTTTTGATTAAAATAGAAAATGGGATGAAAAATTAAGATGTTCTAAATTTTCTTTTTGAAGGATAATAAAATGTTTTGAACCGTTATATCTCAGAGGGTTATCCTGGTAAAGAATAAAAACACAGGGCTTTGAGGTACAGACACAAGTGCTTCCCTTGTATCCAGGCAAGAGAGGCCCCTGTTGTAGGCCTCCACATTTTGCAAGCTCCAACACTAACCTTACTCTTTCTATCTATGTTGAGTTGTCTTCAAGGCTAATGCTGCATGTCCATCCAGAAGCAGCAGCCATCTCATTCACCACTGCCACTAGAACATTCTCAGGGTAACAGGTATCTTGAAATACATTTAAGAGTCATGAATCAGCTTGTTGACCTGGGAAGACCTCTTTCCTAGACCTAGGAGCCCAAAGGGTGGCCAAGAAACTGAGAGAAGTAGAGAGATGAGACTCGGGTGTGCCTAGACTGCTAGCTGTACTGTCTACAGGTACGTCCGTGAGGCCTAGAGTGGCATGGGTTGGAGCCAGGGGTAGAAACATATGGTAGGCTGCAGAGCAGAGGCTAGGTACCAGGGGCTGGCTCTCTGCATGCATTTTAAGGAGTCTAAGGACTTACTTCAAACCTAGCCTTCCATATCATAATGATGTATACTCGTCAAAGTAGGAGTTGTGAAAATAAGAAAATCAAAATCTAAGCTGTTGGAACAAAAATATTTTGAGCCCTAAAGGACTATGATTATGGACCCCAAGTCATGTAAACAGGCAGCTATAACCTAGACAGCTGTAATATTTGTTTCTCTGATTAGCTTTTTTCCTTACCTACATTGTTGTATAAAATGTCATGACTAAAGGGTGCCAGCCATAAATGACTAAAAGGTGTAAAATGTAGATGACTGAAGGGTCCCCTTCCTTCTTAAATGTTGATCTTCATTAAGGATTAACTTCTCTCTTTTCTCTCTCACATCAAGACTCCATGACTATCACATTGTCTAGGATGAAATGTTAAATCACTCTTTTAAATTAGAAAGAAAATGAAAATAAGCTTTACAGAAAAGAAAACAAACTATAGTTAATTAAATTGTTGTAAATCAAAAACTAGTCTTGTACAGAAAATGTTATAATCCTTCTAAATTTCTTTGTGTTCTGCCCATATAAGCAAAGTCTTAACTTTTTTTTGTTTGTTTGTTTTTTTGTTTTGAGACAGAGTCTTGCTGTATCTCCCAGGCTAGAGTGCAGTGGTGTGATCTTGGCTCACTGCAACCTTCACCTCCCAGGTTCAAGTGATTCTCCTGCCTCAGCCTCCCGAGTAGCTGGGACTACAGGCATGCACCATAATCCCAGCTAATTTTTTTGTATTTTTAGTTAAGACGGGGATTCACCATGCTGGTCAGGCTGGTATTGAACTCCTGACCTCAAATGATCTACCTGCCTCGGCCTTCCAAAGTGCTGGGATTACAGGTGTGAGCCACCACGTCCAGTGGGTCTTAGCTTTTAACTTTGGAGCACTAACTCCATTTCTCTGCAGTTTGTGTTTCCTGGAGGATCATTCCCAGCTTTCTGCCTGAAAAAATGTTTTAAAACTGGATTCTGACTCTTTCAATTATTTCAGGTTGACAAAATTGTAATTCTGATGGAATCCAAAGTGGGCTCTTTCCTTTGACTCCTGTTGCTTCATTAATCAGCACCTGGTACCTGCAGAACTGTTTCTGTCCAACCGTCTTTTACCAGAGTTTATGGGACCGCTTGGTGGAGCCCCTCTGGGGTTTTTTAATGTCCCTGGCTTAGGTGAGATCCAGACTTTATAAAAGCAATCTGATTCCATGCTCAGCAGGGCTGGAATTGAAGTTCTGCTGCCGTAAGGAAGAAATTTTGTTTGTGATTTCTCTCAAGATTCTGCTGTTATCAGGTTTGTGGTTTCACTTTTCTTTCAGGTTAAGGTTTTGTTGACCTTACTTGCTATAAAATTCGCAACATTTTCTTTCTTTCAAAACCTGCTTAAAGAAAAAGCTGTTTCTCTTTAATAGGAGGGAATAAATGTCTGTGGCTTAAGTAAAAATGAGAGTTTCAAACTGGCCAGGTTTTGAAGCTTGGTTCAAATTGGCACAATTAAATTCTTTTGAGTGACCGAAAATGTATTTAAAAAAAAAAAACCTTAATGAGAATGTGTAAGTCCCAAAAATGAAGGGACAGTGTTTCTCCTGGCCAGAAAGCACCTTAGGTGACTAAGGTCTTGTGAGAGTGTCAGAGTTTGTAGCTCCTGACAAGCATTGGTCCCCTAGGGAATCCCCAAAGAAGAATATATTGGAAGAAACCCCACATAAAGAGCTAATCTCCCAGTGCTTTGAGTGCCCAGAATTTCTGGGTTTTACTACAACATGCAGGAGGGGAGAACCAACCCAAAGGTGACAACTTGGGGAGCTATTCCCATAGGCAGTACATTTGATCCAAAATATCTTTCCCTTTCTGCTTTTTGGTCAGTTAAAAAGAGAATATAAATTATAGGCAATCAGCCGTCTAAAACCAAGATCTCTCCTTAAGGAGAGATCTCACTTCAGAAACTCCAACTAGATTTATATGCAATACTTATGATGCCACTTCTTGTAATTATTTTTAAAAATGTCTCATATAACCTGTGATGAATCCAAATTACAATGGCCAAGTTGAGGTACCTTTGAAATACCTAAACTATTAATAACTTATTTGCATGTTCAATTAGAAAAAGCTGAATCTAGGATAAAACCAAATAATTGTAAGAGTTATTTCCAATGGTATTTGGAAGCATCCAAAAAAGGTTCTAATAAAGTTACTTCTTTGTGGAGGAAAAACGAAAGATTGTCTAAAACAATTTCTGTATTTTCAAAACCTTTTGAAGTTTCTCCTCCTCCCTCAGGAACTTCTCCTCCCCATTCCTCAGCTCCCCTTTCTCTTTACCCTTTACTGTCTGAATTGCTTTACCCCCATCTGCCTTCCTTTCCTTCTCGCCTTCCTCTGTTGTTCGGGCTCAGTTTCACGAACAGCCAATGTCTGGTGGTGGAGCTAGAAGAGACCTGCCTTACTTTATCAACCATGGTCAAAGGTAGAATTTGAAGGCATAGTTAAGGAATTTCTTGACATTCATCCGGACTCTATTGGTTTGCTAAACAATTTGAACTAAATATTCAAGCTTATGACCCTAGCTATTTGAATTTATGTCAACTAGTTCACATGTTAGTTTTAGAAAGTAAGGCTAAAGATTGGCTAGATAAAGCTCCCTGGAGAAATCTCCTAGAGGATTTCCATAAATGTTCAGAGGAATATCTCAGGAGTGCTCCTGAAACCGCAAAGGCTTTTCTTACAGCCCTGCCTTTAATCTTCCAAAAGGTAGTCGACTGGCATAAAATATAATGTTGACAAAATCCAGATGAGTCAGTAATGTCATATTCTGAAAGATTTGAAAAGATGTTTACACAGTATTCAGGCTTATCTGAGGCAAGTTATGCTAATCATCAGAATGATTAACTCCTCAATTCTAGCTTTATAAATGGGCTAGATGAAGAATTAGCACTAACAATGAAGAGAAAAATGAACTAATTAAGCCATTTCTCAAACATAATTTGGTAAATCTTACTGAACCGTTGTCTTGCACTTTAACTAAAGAAGAAAAGGAGAAAGAGGCCAGAGAAAAGAATAAAGCTGATAAGATTATGAACTTGTAACTAAAACAATTATCCATCCAGCCAGTACCATCAAAATATTCTCAGTAAAATTCCAAATGAATCTAACTCTCCAATTTGCAATTACTGCAAAACACCCGTCCACTTTAAAATGAATTGTTGAGAACTACAACGGAAGGATAAAGAGGATAAAACAACACATAAAGGAGGAAAAGTTAGAAAGGAGTAATTCATGGAA
Organism: Alouatta palliata; assembly: GCA_004027835.1. NCBI lineage: Eukaryota > Metazoa > Chordata > Mammalia > Primates > Atelidae > Alouatta > Alouatta palliata. Next base: position 10,053 of record PVKV010024754.1, on the reverse strand, counting down.
CTTGAATCTTACTAACACTCTGGGAAAAATACAGATTATTTGAAATGAAGAATAATCCCAAACCTTGTTGATGCTGGGACAATGTTATCTTTAATAAATCCCACCTTATTACAAGGCCCCATTCCTCAGAATAAACACTTGGTCCAAATGGTGAGTGCTACATATACTCCTGAATCAGTGTACAAGTCTCAACTGCCAACTTTTCAAGTAGGTCCATTGCAAGGGACTTATATCTCCTTTTGGTTGCTTCAGCCCCCATCCATTTAATAGGAAGAGACTTCTTAGAACTATATAATATTCATATTTGTTTTCTTTTCTTTTTTTTTTTTTGGAATGGAGTCTCACTCTGTCACCCAGGCTGGAGTGCAGTGGCGTGATCACCACAACCTCTGCCTTCTGGGTTCAAGCAATTCTCCTGCCTCAGCCTCCTGAGTAGCTGGGGTTACAGGCACTTGCCACCACGCCTGACTAATTTTTGTATTTTTTTTAGCAGACATGGGTTTCACCATGTTGGTCAGGGTGGTCTTGAACTCCTGACCTCTTGATCTGCCCACCTCAGCCTCCCAAAGTGCTGGAATTACAGGCATGAGCCACCGCACCTGGCCAGAACTATATAATATTCATATTTCTTTCTTCCAAAAAGCGGAAATGTATTTAGCATTAGGTAATATGGATAAAACAAAATTAACAGACACAGTAAAATTTTCAAAATCTAATCCAATTACTATCCATTTGCCACTAAGGACATTGAAATAGTAAGCAATGAAGAATTTTAAAAACTGCTAAAAGTATTACCCGATCAATTGTTTTCAAAGTTATCCAATTATATACAAACTATTGTTTCAGATACTCCAATGAAAATTAGGCTCAACAAAACCACTTCAAAATATCAAACAATATCCCTTGAGAAGTGAGGCCCCTAGATGGAATAAAATCTGTAATTTCAGATTATAGAGAAAGAGGGGTGGTCATTCTCTGTGCAGACCATTAGAATACAGTGATCCAGTAAGAAACCCTAATGGTAGAGGATAGGGCTCTATACAGCATTTGAGAGCAATAAACAACATAGTCATGTCACCTTATCCAGTAGTGCCTAATCCTTACACATTGTTCACAGCTATTCTGTTTAATGCAGAATATTTTTATTGTCATAGACTTATGCAGTGCTTTTGTTAGTATTCCTGTAGATAAATTTAACCAATTTATCTTTGCCTTCACTTGGCAAGAGGGACACCATACCTGGACAATCATGCCCCAGGATACACCGAAAGACCAACTTACTTTTCACTAATATTAAAAGCAGACCTCTCAGATGCTGATTTTATTGAGAAGTCTGTCTTAATACAATATGTAGATGATTTGCTTCTTTGCCCAGAGTACAAATAGATTTCCACAGTGGATGGATTATAAGCCTTAATGGGTCATAAGATTTCTAAAGAAAAACTTCAATTTTGTCAAAAACAAGTAAGGTACTTAGCCCACCTGATATCCAAGGAAGCGCCTTCTATTACTCCAGATATATTTAAATGGTCTTTCCACCACTGAGAACCAAGAAACAATTTAGATGGTTTTGGGGACTGCAGGATATTGTAAAAATTAGATCCCAAACTTTCCTTCAAAAGCCAAGCCCTTATATGCTCTCTTAAAACAGGACATGCGAGACCTTCTAGAATGAAGAGAAGAAAATCAACTGATATTAGAAATTATTGAAAAATGACCTTGCTAACACCTTGACTTTGAGGCATCCAAATTATAGTTGTTCATTTTTATTATTCATTCATGAAAATGATGGAAACACTTTGGGGCTTCTAATTCAAAGTCATGGAAATCAAAATAGCCTTATAGGGTGCTATAGCCAATAATTAGATCCATAGAAAGGGGACTGTCACCTTGAATGTGGGTCATAACAGCTACAGCTTTATTAGTCAAAACAACAAAAGAAATTATAATAAGTGAACCCCATATTGTCTTCATCCCTCATTCTGGGAAGGCATTGCTGAACTCATATCACTCTACTTAGTAGACTGGTTTCTCATAAGGTCCTGCTTTTTTGAGCTCCTCACATCATTATCTCTAAGTGTAACCATCTAAACCCTGCAACTGTTTTGCCTGAATTTTTAGATGAGATGACGCATGACTCTATAATCCTAAATGATCAGCTTCTTTCTCTCAGGTCAGACTATGAGAGACCCTCCCCCACCTTGCCAATACTGATATTGTTAGGTTTACAGATGGATCTTACTTAAAGGATAAATCTGGAGTCTACAGAGCTGGATACACTATAATATCTTTAACTGAAGAGATAGAAAGCACCTATATTCTGAAAGCCACCTCAGCTCAATAAACAGAATTAACAACATTAATTAGGTCCTATCAATTGGCAAAAGGAACATCCATTAATATTTATATAGATAGTAGGTATGCTTTTGAAATAGTCCATTATTTTTGGAATATTATGGAAACAAAGAGGGTTCTTAACCTCTTCAGGACAATCCACAAAAAACGGATGTCTTATTTCACAAATACTAAAAGCCTTATTGCCAGAATCACTGGTTGTTTTTAAATTCCAGGTCATTCCAAACCAGATACTCCAGAAAGCGAGGAAAACAGCCACCTGAAAAGATAAGAAAGAGAGCTGCTCCGAACACAACCAAACAGGAAAACCAACCTACATGAACTTCTTAAAAAGCAACTGAAGTTGATATAAAATTAATTTGATCCAGAGCCCCAAAGTCAGAACAGTAAGTTTGGGAAAACAGAAAGGAGAAAATACTCCCCAGAAGGTGAGGTATTACATGGCCAAATGATTTGCCCATACTTCCTGCTGAATTACAGTTATCATTTTTAACTTCTGTGCATGATCTAACTCACTGGAGTCTTAACAAAATGGTTGCTTGAAAAAAATGATACTCTTGGAAACCTTTTTTGACTACAGCTCATAAGGCGTATGACTGCTGTCATATTTGCCAATGCATAATGCAGGAAAACCATTACATGATTCCCAAGGACATTTTTATTTACCTGAGGCTCCCTTTGAAATATGGCCACTAGATTTTATTCAGCTGCCACCTTCACAAGGCTACAAATATGTCCTGGTAATGATTTGCATATTTTCTCATTTGAGTGGAGGTATCATACAGAAAAGCAACAGCATTAGCAGTAAATAAAATACTTTTAGAAAAAATTATTCTGACCTGAGGATTTCCTCTAGAACTTCATAATCACAGAGATACTCACTTCACTGGACAAATCATTCAATCAATAAATATGTAGAATCTGGCCTACTTTCCAACATTTTCACTGTGTTTATTACCCCCAGTCACTTGGATTAGTAGAACATACAAACAAGATAAATAAAACTCAACTGCCAAAATTAACTGAGACTTTTAAAATGTGGGGGCCAAAAACTCCTTTATTGGTTTTGCTAAACCTAAGATCCACTCTTCACTAAACAACATTTTTCTCAATTTGAAGTGATAAGAGGCAGACTTATGGAAATATCTCTTGGAAATTTTGCCTCCTTATAAATAAAAGAAGATATATTCACCTACTCTAACGGTTTTATGAAAAAATTAACTAAAAATTATGAATTGGTAAAAGAATCTTTTCACGGTATGCTTACAGTGACAAAAATCTCAAGAACCATGGACTTAACCTGGACACTTTGTCTTTTGGAAATGACCTCTCTTCAAGGACTCTCTCCAACCAAGATAAAATGGACATTACCAGGTATTCCTTATGAATCCTTGTGCTACTAAACTAGAAGGCATAGACTCCTGGATTGACATCTCTCATCATAAGAAAGTTGAACTTCCTAAATAGACTGTTTAGCCAGATGATCTTCAACTTAAGATAGCAGAGGAGGTCAGCTTTCCCAAGACCCTGGATTAGGCCTGTATTTAAAAGAATACTTAATATTATCAATTGATAATAGATGGAAAAGGTTCTCTTTTACAAGCTCCCACTAAGCTTCTTTCTTTTCATCCTAGTGGTCATGTCTTGGCACTACTGTCACTAGCTATAGTGGGTTTATTCCTTGAAGCAAACTTCTTTTTGCAGTGGGTTCAAGACTGTACTAGTAGATTGCAAAAGGATGCTTGTTGGGTCTGCAGTTTCACGCCCCTGCCAGTAGTTCTGGCCTTCTATGGTAGGTATCTCCTGTCCAAGGACAAGATTGAATAGAATACCAGAAATATATATGTGTTTCTCAAAACCAGTCATCAGTGCTTAACACTAATGTGCCTAAGTTAATGTACATCACTGGCTTATAAATAATACAAAATTAAGTGCATGGGAAGAGCTTCTCAGCAGAAGAAATAAGTTTGTTAGCCTTAACACTGATGCTTCCCCAGCTGGGAAATAAGATAACTCAATGTGAAGATAGTGTAACACAAATTTGGGATGTTTTTATCTGGCTTACCCTCTCCTGTGATCAGCACAGTCAACTAACCTCTTTATGGTGGGAATAGATAAATTACACCAAAGATACCTGGTCCAACTGCACCAGAGATATAGAACCCCAAAACGTGGTGTATCCACACCATTATGTTACAAAGTACTGATTGACATGCCACTGAATGGGCACAATGACTACTTATTGATTAGCTCCGAGTGGACCATCTTGGCTGTGTGGCACTAACCTATGGCCATGATTACTCCAAGGATGGTTAAGATGATGTTCTTTGGGTTATGCATGGGCACAAATTTGACATACCCTGTAAAAACTTGTAAATTTTCCTCATTAACAATCCTGTTGGGTTCATTCTGTGTTCCATTAGTAAGGCTTTTTAGCTTCCATTTTTGTACCACAACCAGATTTGAGGATGTCATTTGGCATATAGAGGCCACAGCCAATTATACACAAAAAGCCATAAATGATGGGCACATGGGTATTTCATTATGAAACAAGAAAGTTATTCTTATGAGAAAAGCTGTATTACAGAACTGGGCAGGTTTAGACATAGTCGCTGCAGCCCAAGAGGGAATCTGCCCTGTCATAAAAACTGAATTTTAGGCCTATATCCTAGATAAATCAAATAACATCACTACATTAATGACTGGTATGAAAACCCAAATAACTACCCTTTCATATCTAAAATCTTCTCTAAACAGCTCTCAGGTTGCTAAATTGGATCCTAAGGAAATTGGTGGCAAAAGCTGTTACTTATTTTAGGAATTATAATTGCACGTTGTATTTCGGCCTGTTTGTGTCAACATTGTTGTTACGGCATTTATTTACAATGGAATCAATGGACGACTGAGAAGACTAAAATAATGGTTTCCCAAAGAATTGCATTAATTGAAGATATAGCTGTTTAGCCTGACCCAGGCCACAAAGTTACTTCCTTCATGTTTCTTTAAATTCAGCCTAAAGCCCATCAGCTTCATACCTTATCCATATGACTTCCTAGCAGTGAGGCTTTTTAGTAATGTGAAACTAAAACTCCTGAACACATAAGGAGTCAAACCATTGAATTCATCTACAATGGTTTCTTCAGAAGATCTTGATGAATGGGAGAGAATGTGAAAATACGTAAGTCTAACATATAAACTGGTGGAACTTTAAAATACTTTGAGCCTTAAGGGAATGTGGCTATGGAACCTGGATCATGTAAACTGGCAACAGTAACTTAGACAGCTATAATATTTATTTTTCTGATTACAGATTAGCTTTCTTCCTTACATACATTATTGTGTGAATGTCATAAATGACTAAAGGGTGCCAGGGAAGACCACTTCCCTCTTAAATGTCAGTCTTCATTATAAATTAGCTACTCTCTTTCTTCTCTCACGCAAAGACTTCGTGACTATCACATTGTTTAGGATGGAATGTTAAATACACTCTTAAATTAGAAAGAAAAGGAAAACAAGCTGTAAAAAAAGAGAGAAAAGGAACTGGACAGAAAAGAAAACTAACTTTAATTATATTGTTGTAAGTCATAAACCAGCCTTGTATAAAATATGTTATAATCCTTCTAAGTGTCTTTGTTTTCTGTCTGTAATAGGAAGACCTTAACTCTTCATTTTGGAGCACTGACCCCATTTCTGTGAAGTCCATGCTTCCCAAATTGCTATTCCCAGCTTTTCGCTTGAATTAAATTCTTTAAAACTAGATTCCAATCCTTTCAATTATTTCAGGTTGACAAATACAGAACATATTTTATTTAACAGTTTGTTAGTTTGATTGATAACTTTTAAGTATTTAGACATATGGTATGTGAGTTTCCATATGTACTCTTGCCTTGAGTCTAGAATATATTAGGGACAACCTGGAAGTGACCCAAGCTTCAGTTCTGGCCATTCCACCAACCAGCCCATAAACTTGAAAAAATGACTTGAAATCCTTGGGTTCTACTTTTTACATTTGTAGAAGAAAGTGGCTGATTCAGTTTCAGTAATATTTCTGTCACTTATTAGCTGTGTAACTTTGAGAACTTTGCCTAAAATTCTTGGTCTTAGTCTTAAATCTATCAAATTTAAGGTTTAGATGAGGCGACTATTTGATAGGCAATTTTAGTTCTATTCTGTGAAGACTTATTTTTTAATTAAACTAGTCACAGACATTTTGTGAGAATAAGGAAACATATTATTAGAGTAATGGCTACGGTTAATAAAAGTTAACCTGCTTTGAATTGAGTTCCTTCTTTCCTGCAGTACCCTCTTTGCAGATTCGTAGTCATCTGGTAGCTCAGTTTTGTTTTAACTTAAGTTAAAATTATGACTGAAAAATGTGGTTGAAGGTTAAAAATCAATTAAATGGTAATTACAGTTATTTGTTTTGAAAGTTCAGGTAATATTTTACACCATGAAGCTGTTGGATGACAGTTGATATGGATTAATCAGCAACCTGCTTTCTCTTTGATCATGACTCAAATCTGCTCTGGACAGGAGTGATAGTAAGGAAATAATTATGAGACATTCCCCTGGAGTAGTGCACTTGGAGCTGTTTGGATAAAAAACCTCTCTCAGTGCATAGTGGAGCTCTTGTTGCTGCTACGTAGGAAAATCAGATTAATTGTCCCAGTTCAGGTACTAGAGCACAGAGGGCAGTTCCTGGTCAGCCACATCAATTCTTCCTTGCCCTTCGATATACGTCGATTGTCCAGGAGGCAAAGGTGGATATGTCACCTTTTGTTTTACAAGGCGTGGGGACAACCAGGGACGCTCACTGGGCTGAGTGGCGCTGGAAACTGTTCTTCTGAACATAGTAGCTAGAGAGCCTAAGGAAAAGCTCACTTACTGGGCAATACTGTTTTCTCAGACTTTGTGTTTTTCAGCTATTGATAGCAACTTCAAATCTTCGCTATATCATTTCTTTCACCTTTAAAGTGAGGATTTACTTCTACTTCACGGAGAAATTGTGATGCATAAGCATGATTAACAGCAACCTGTTCCCTTAGTAATCCCATTTACATAAAAACTATCACATGAGACCGCTTGTCTCTAATGAAGAGGTTGCCCTCTCCCTCCCATTTTGGACCTCAAAAACAGATAGAAAACATAATTCAAAAAATTAGACATTTGATTAATAAATATTGTTGACTAGAATGTCACAGTAAATAAATTATGTGTGACTTCTTTGTAACATCTATAATTCTGATTTAAAAGAAGGGAAAACAATTACAATGATATATGTGACTCAAGGTCAATCCTTAAAATACTACTTTATCACAACTCCAGAAGCAAAGAATTGTAACTTTAATTGTACCAGTACAGAAAACACCCACACGTCCATATTTAAAAACTAATGAGAACGTTGTTCCCATCATTGCTTGGCCAGAGGTTTAGTGGGGGATGGGAGGTAGACTTGAATTAAATAGAGTGTTCATTTGAAGGTAAATTGAGAGATTTTTTTCAGCCTACTCAAGTTTAATTAAAAATAAATGTGGAAAATTGTTTTAAAAGATTATACACAGTGATTATCTCAAATTGCCATGGGAAATACAGAAATGCCTCATTAAAAAACACATTTAGACATTTTTAAAATATATAAACTCCATCATTTATATTCTAGCTTAGAAAAACCTCCTCACATCTAAAAAAAATACAAACCAAAATATGTCATCATCATTTTTATGTGTCCCAGAATATTATGTGTATGTGTTAAGATGATTTTGGTGCACAACATCACAAAAATCATTTTAAAGGGAAACTGCAGTGCTTTTGCAAAAATAAAACAAGATCACAGAACAAATAAAGGATTACTGAATTATCTATAGAAGTGAAACCAGCAATAAAATAGAGTCAAACCTGGGAAACTTCCAAAAATTAGGCTAGGTAAGAGCCGTGCTGCTGCTCAGCTCTGCAATGCCTTGGCACCAGGCACAGATTATGCTGTATCTTAGAGTCCTAAACTGTGTTTATATAATACTTAGATATCTTGATTTTTTTTTAAGTTCAATGATATTTGATTTAAAAAGAAATTTTGTTGATATTTCTGTCATTCGGTTAAATAATCGTTTTGTGTTGTACAACCATGTCACAAATTCAGGCTTTTCTTGAAAGTCATAAAGAAATGCCTACTTACCTTCTGCTGATTTTCTCTGATTCTGAAGAGACACGAGCACCTCATATGTTTGTTGCTGATGCTGAAAGATAAAAGTAAAGATTATGGAGTGAACGTCATGCGGGAAAGAAAAAAATATTCTGTCAATATTTTAGGACATGGAGTAATTTGGTCAACATTGTCAAAAATGTAAACATATTTTGTGGGTTTAAGAAGAAAAGATATCAATATTTTTAATGTTATTAATATGTCTAAAACCAAGCGTGAATAATAAACAGTGCAGAGAAAATTACTATACAATCAAATTATTATTAATAATTATATTGCTTCTTTTTAGTTGTGTTTTTGGTGATGGTTAATTTTTATGACCCAGATTACCTATGACATATTTCCTTCCTGAAATTCTCAAAATTGTTCCCGTGTCTCATGAATATAATATGCAGACACGTGCTGATTTTAGTGTTTGCCCTTTCCAAAACTCACGTTGAAATGTAATTACCATTTTCATGGTATTAAAAGGTGGGACCTTTAAGAGGTGTTTATACAAAGGGGGCTTCACTATTATGGGTGGTTTAATGCTTTTAAAAAGAGGCTTTCAGGAGTGGCTTCTTTCTTGCCACGTGAGGAGCTGTGTTTCTGTCCTCTGGAAAATGCAATGTTCAAAGTGCCATCTTGGAAGCGTACATTGGATCCTCACCGGAAACCAAATCTGTCAGTGCCTTGACCTTGGCCTTCCTGGCCTCCAGAACAGTGAGAAATCAGTTTCTGTTCTTTATAAATTTTCTAGTCTCATATAGTCTATTATAGCAGCACAAATCAGGCTAAAACATGAAACTGAGAAGTATTAATCACTAAAAAGAGATTTCCTTCTGAGGTGGAACTATGTATAGACAATTTGATCACTAGCATGGCATCTTGGGGAGCTAATCGTTTATAAGCAATTATTGTCTTTTTTATCTTTATGTGTTAATGTTTAGTGGAACTCCAAAGCAGGAGAAAATTTTGGAAACTAGCAAAATATGTATTTCATTTATGATCCTTGGGAATTCTATGGTAGGGGTTATATTGGTCCAGGAGTATTATTTGTGTAGTCAACTTAGACTCCTTAGGCAAGATGTCTGCTCTGTGAAGTTCACCTGAGGCAAGTTTTGCTTTCAAGTATTTCAAGTCTTCATAGACAATTAGCACCAGTCCTAGTTAGCTGCTTGGCTAACATCTTATACTGCTTCAGTGAACTCAAGACTTTCAAAGGGGTAAAGCCTAAAAGGTAGAATTGAAATTGAAGTACCTCCTTATGTTACCTATGGTGGAGAAAGTTTTAGCACAGTAAGATATGCTGTGATTGGCGTACTGCTTTGAGTCAAAGTGACAAATGCTGGGCCCAGTATATCATGTTTGGAGGCAGAGCTGGAAGATGGACAAAAGGGAAGTGATTGTGAATCATCAGAAATGCATTCCCCTCTCCAAACATGTGGCTTTCTCCTTCAACCAAATCATCTACAAAATACACATTCACTAAAAAGAACATAAGGAAATGGAATATTTTT
>PVKV010024753.1:0-30815 GCA_004027835.1 Alouatta palliata | reverse complement strand
CAGACCCCAGTGTGAGATGCTCCCCTCCCTGTGTCCATGTGTTCTCATTGTTCAACACCCGTCTATGAGTGAGAATATGCGGTGTTTGGTTTTCTGTTCCTGTGTCAGTTTGCTGAGAATGATGGCTTCCAGGTTCATCCATGTCCCTACAAAGGATGCAAACTCATCGTTTTTGATGGCTGCATAATATTCCATGGTGGCCCATCTTTTGATCAAATTATTAGATGTTTTCCTATAGTGTTTGAGCCCCTTCTATAGTCTTGTAATTAATCCCTTGTCAGATAGGTAGTTTGCAAATATTTTCTTCCATTCTGTGAGTTGTCTCTTCACTTCGTTGACTGTATGCTTTGGTGTGCAGAAGCTTTTTAACTTGACATGATAACATTCGTTCATTTTTACTTTGGTTGTCCATGCTTATAGGATATCGCTCAATAAATTCTTGCCCAGACCAATGCCCTAGAGATTTTCCTCAATGATCACATAATAGATCTTGATGTAAGTCTTTAACTCATTTTTATTTCATTTTTGCATATGTTGAGAAATAGGGGTATAGTTTCATTCATTTGCCATATGGACACCCAGTTTTCCTAGAACAACTTATTGAAGAGACTTTCTTTTCCCTGTTGTTATATTCCTGGCACCTGTGTCTAAATGAGTTACTGCAGATATGTGAACTGTTTTATGGGTTCTCTATTCTGTTCCATTGTTCTATGTGTCTGTGTTTATGCTAGTACCATGCTGTTTTGGTTACAAAAGTTCTGTAGTATAATTTGAAGCCAGGTAATGTGATTCCTCCAGTTTTGTATTTTTGGCTTGGAATACCTTTGGCTATTCTGGGTCTTCTGTGGTTTCATATAAGTTTTAAGATTTTTTTTTTTCTATTTCTGTGAAGAATGTCATTTGTATTTTGACAGGGATTGCATTGGCTCTGTAGATTGCTTTGGTGGTATAGACATTTTAACAGTTTTGATTCTTCAATCCATGAACATAGAATATTTTTCAGTGATTTTGTATCTTCCTCAATTTCTTTCATCAGTGCTTTACAGTTTTAATTATAGAGATCTTTCACTTTTTTGGTTAATTCCTAGATATTTAATTTTATGTGTGGCTACTATAAACTGTGTTACTTTTTATTTTTTACATAGTTCACTGTTGACATATAGAAATGCTACTGATTTTTGTAAGTTGATTTTGCAACTTGAAATGACTGTATTTGCTTATAAATTCTAATAGTTTTCCTGTGGAGTCTTTAGGTTCTTCAAAATATAAGATTATATCATCTGTAAACAGGATACTTTGATTTCTTCCTTTCCAATTTGGGTGCTTTTTATATCTTTCTCTTGCCTTACTGCTTTAGCTGGATCTTTCAGTAATATGCTGAATAACAGTGGTGACAGTGAGCATTCTTACAATGTTCCAGATCTTAAAGGAAGGCTTTCAGTTTTCCGCCATTCAGTATGATACTAACTGTGGGTATGTTACATATGGCTTTTATTATTCTGGTGTATGTTCCTTCTATTCCCAGATTTTTTAGGGTTTTTTTTTTTAATTTAAATCATGAAGGGACATTGAATTGTATCAAATGTTTTTCAGCATCAATTGAAATGATAATATGGTTTTATCCTTTATTCTGTTGATATAATGTATTACACAGAGTGAGTATATGTTGAACCATCCTTCCATCCCATCGATAAATCCCACTTAGTCATAATCAATTATCTTTGCAATACATTGTTTAATTCACTTTGCTACTATTTTGTTAGAATCTTTGCATCAATATTTACCAGACATTGGACTGCAGTTTTCTTTTTATTTCTCTCTCCCTCCTTCCTTTGTTCTTTCCTTCTTTCCTTCCTTCCTCCCTCCCTCCTTTCCTTCCTCCCTCCCTCCTTTCCTTCCTTCATTCCTTCCTTCCTCCCTCCCTCCTTTCCTTCCTTCTTTCCTTCCTTCCTTCCTTCCTTCCTTCCTTCCTTCTTTCCTTCCTTCTTTCCTTCCTTTCTTCCTTCCTCCCTCCTTCCCTCCCTTCCTTCCTTCCTTCTCCCTCCCTCCCTCTCTCTCTTGCTTGCTTTCTTCTTTTACTTTGGTATCACCTTTTCCTTGTAGAATGAATTTGGAAGTATTCTCACCTCCTCTATTTTTCAAAATACTTTACACAGAACTGGTATTAGTTCTTTGCTAAATGTTTGCTAGAATTTAGTAGTAAAGCCATCAGGTCTTAGGCTTTTATTTTTTATTACAGCTTCAAACTTGTTACTTCTTACCGGTCTATTCAGGTTTTGGATTTCTTCCTGAGTCAATCACATTAGGTTGTTTGTTTCTAGGAATTCCTCCATTTCTTCTAGATTTTCCAATTTATTGGATATAGTTGCTCATGGTAGCAACTAATGACTCTTTAAATTTCTGCATTATCATTTTGCTTTTTCATCTCTGATTTTATTTATTTGGATCTTTCTCTTTTTTCATAATCAGGTTTAAGGTCTGTCAATACTGTTTACCTTTTAAAAAAAACCTCAACAATTTTTTCATTGATTTTTAAACTTTTTACTTCAGTTTTATTTATTCCGCTCTGATTTTTATTATTTATTTTCTTCTGCTAATTTTGTGTTTGATTTGCTCTTGCTTCTCTAGTTCTTCGAGATACATTATTAGACTGTTTATTTGAAGTTTTTATCTCTCTTTGATGTAGACACTTATAGCTATAAATTTTCCTCTTAGTACTGCTTTTGCTGTGTCCCACAGGTTTTGGCATGTTATGTTATTTTAATCATTTGTTTCAAAATTTTTTTCAGTTTTCTTCTTAATATCTCATTGGCCCAGTGGTCATTCAGGAGCATATTGTTTAATTTTCATGTATTTGTATAATTTCCAAAATTTCTTCTGTTATTAATTTCTAATTTTATTCCACTGTGGTCTGGGAAGATGGATAATAATTTTAGCGTTTTTTTTTTTATTGTTTTAATAGTTGTTTTTTGACCAAACATGTGGTCTGCCCCTTAGAATGATTCATATGGCAAGGAAAAGAATGTGTATTGTGCAGCCATTGGATGAAATGTTCTGTTAATATCTATTAGGTCCATTTGGCCTACAGTACAGATTAAGTCTCTTGTTTCTTTGTTTATTTTTTGTCTGGAAGATCTGTCCAGTGCTGAAAGTGGGGTGTTGAAGTCTTCAGTTATTATTTTACCAGGGCCTATCTCTCTCTTTACCTCTAGTAATATTTCCCTTATATATTCAGCTGCTCCCATGTCTGGTGCCTGCGTATTTAAATTTGTTGTATCCTTTTGGTGAATTGACCCCTTCATCATTATATACTGACTATCTTTGTCTCTTCTTAGAGTTTTTTCTTCAGATCTATTTGTCTGCTATAAGAGTATCAACTCTTGCTTTCTTTTGGTTTCCACTGGCATTAAATTTCTTTTTTTTAATTTATTTCTTTTTTTTTTAATTTTTTCATACTTTAAGTTCTGGGATACATGTGCAGAACATGCAGTTTTGTTACTTAGGTATCCTTGTGCCACAGTGGTTTGCTGCACCTAACAGCCCATCACCTAGGTTTTAAGCTCCTCCTGCATTAGGTTATTTGTCCTGATGCTTTCCCTCCTTTTGCCCCCACTTGACAGGCCCCAGTGTGTGTTGTTCCCCTCTCTGTGTCCATGTGTTCTCATTGTTAAACTCCCTCTTATGATTGAGATGTTTGGTTTTCTGTTCCTGTGTTAGTTTCCTGAGGATATTGGCTTCTGGCTTCATCCCTGTCTCTGCAAAATACATGATCTCATTCATTTTTGTGGCAGCATATTATTCCATGTTGTATATGTACCACATTTTCTTTAACCAGTCTATCATTGATAGGCACTTGGGTTGGTTCCACATCTTTGCTCTTGTGAATAGTGCTGCAATAAACATACATCTGGATGTATCTTTATAACAGAATGATTTATATTCCTTTGGGTATATATCCAGTAATGGGACTGCTGGGTCAAATGGTATTTCTGGTTCTAGATCCTTGAGGAATTGTCATACTGTTTTCCAAAATGGTTGAACTAATTTACATCCCACTGACAATGTAAGAGTGTTTATATTTCTCCACATCCTTGCCGTCATCTGTTGTTTCTTGAATTTTTAATCATCACAATTCTGACTGGCATAATATCTCCTTTTGGTTTTGATTTGCATTTATCTAATTATCAGTGATGTTGAGCTTTGGAGCTTTTTCTTTTTCTTTTCTTTTCTTTTTCTTTTTCTTTTTTTTTTTTTTTTTTTTTTTTTTTTTTTTTTTTTTTTTTTTTTTTTTTTTTTTTTTTTTTTTTTTTTTTTTTTTTTTTTTTTTTTTTTTGAGACAGAGTTTCACTCTTGTTGCCCAGGCTGGAGTGCAATGGCACAATTTTGGCTCACTGCAACCTCTGCCCTTCGGGTTCAAGCGATTCTCCAACTTCAGCCTCCCAAGTAGCTGGGATTATAGGTGTACACCAATACGTCCAGCTAATTTTTGTACTTTTAGTAGAGATATGGTTTCGCAATATTGGCCAGGCTGGTCTTGAACTCCTGACCTCAGGAGATCCACCTGCCTCAGCCTCCCAAAGTGCTAGAATTATAGGCATAAGCCACCAGGCCAAGTTGAGCTTTTTTTCATATGTTTGTTGACTGCATAAATGTTTTCTTCTCAGAAGTGTCTGTTCATACCTTTTGACCACTTTTTGATAGGGTTGGGTATTTTATTTTATTTTATTTTATTTTATTTTGAGACTGAGTCTCTCCCTGTCACCGAGACTGGAGTACAATGGCACAATCTCAGCTCATTGCAACCTCTGCCTCCTGGGTTCAAGTGGTTCTCCTGCCTCAGCCTCCTGAGTAGATGGGCTTATAGGCAAGCACAACCATGCCCTGCTAATTTTTTGTATCTTTAGTAGAGACAGGGTTTCATGATGTTGGCCAGGCTGGTCTCAAACTCTTAACATTATGATCTGCCTGCCTCACCTCCCAAAGTGCTAGGATTACAGGCAAAAGCCACCATGTCTGGCCTATTTTTTCTTGTAAACTTGTTTAAATTCCTTGTAAATTCTGGATATTAGACATTTGTCAGATAGGCACATTGCAAAAATTTTCTTCCATTCTGTAGGTTGCCTGTTCACTCTGATGATTGTTTCTTTTGCTTTGCAGAAGCTCTTTAATTAAATCCCACTTGTCAATTTTAGCATTTGTTGCAATTGCTTTAGGCAATTTCACCATAAAATCTTTGCCCATGCCTTGAATGCTACTGCATAGGTTTTCTCCTACAGTTTTTATGGTCTTGGGTTTTATATTTAAGTCTTTAATGCATCTATAGCTAATTTTTGTATATAGTGTAAAGAAGGTGTCCAATTTCACTTTTCTGCATATGGCTAGCCAGTTTTCCCAGGACCATTTATTAAATGGGGAATCCTTTTCCCATTGCTTGTTTTTGTCAGGTTTGTTGAAGATTAGATGATTGTAGATGTGTGGTCTTATTTCTGAGGTCTCTACTCTGTTCCATTGGTCTATATGTCTGTTTTGGCATTGGTACCATGCTGTTTTGGTTACTGTAGATTTGTAGTATAGTTTGAAATCAGGTAGTGTGATGCCTCCAGCTTTTTTTTTTTTTTTTTTCCCCTTGGGATTTTCTTGGATATGCAGGCTCTTTTTCGGTCTCACATAAATGTTAAATTACTTTTTTCTAATTCTGTGAAGAATATCAATGTTAGTTTGATGAAAATAACATTGAATCTATAAACCACTTTGGTCAGTATCATCATTTTCATGGTATTCATTTTTTTCTATTCATGAGGATGGAATATGTTTCTATTTGTGTCCTCTCTTACTTCCTTGAGCAGTGGTTCGTAGTTCTTTTCAAAGAAGTATTTCATGTCCCTTAGCTGTATTCCTAGGTATTTTATTCTCTTTGTAGCAATTGCAAATGGCAGTTCTGCAGCACATCTAAAAAAGCTTATCCACCACAATGAGGTCAGCTTTATCCCTGGGAGTAAGGCTGTTTCAACATACTCAAATTAATAAATGTTATCCATCACATAAACAGAACCAATGACAAAAACCACATAATTATCTCCGTAGATGCAGAAAGACCTTTGATTAAACTCAACATCCCTTCCTGTTAAAAACTCTAATTAAACTAGGTATTAATAGAACACATCTCAAAATAAAGAGAGCTATTTATGACAAATCCACAGCCAATATCATACTGAATCGGCAAAAACTGGAAGCATGTCCTTTGAAAACTGACACAAGACAAGGATACCCTCTCTCACCACTCCTATTCAACACAGTATTTATTGAAAGTTATTGCCAGGGCAATCAGGCAAGAGAAAGAAATAAAGGGTATTCAAATAGGAAGAGAGAAAGACAAGTTGTCTCTGCAGATGATATGATCCTATATTAAGAAAACCTCATTGTATCAGCCCAAAAAATCCTCAAACTGATAAAGCCACTTCAGTAAAGTCTCAGGATACAAATCAATGTGCAAAAATCACAAGCATCCCTATCCAGGAACAATAGACAATCAGAGAGCCAAATCATGAAGGAAATGTTTTTCATCCCTTTATTTTCAGTCTATGTGCATCTTTATAGGTGAAGTGTGTTCCTTTTAGGCAACAGATCATTGGTTTTTACTTTTTCATTTATTCAGTCAATCTATGTCTTTTGATTAGAAAGGTTAGTCCATTTCCATCAATGTTGTTATTAGTAAGTAAGGATTTATCCTGTCAATTTGTTGTTTTCTGGTTTTCTTATGATCTTCACTTCTTAATTTTATCTCTGTCTTCCTCTAGTTATGATTATTTTCTCTTGTGATTTAACTTAGTCTTGCTTTTTATTTTTTGTGTATCCATTTTATGTTTTATGGTTTGAGGTTACCATGAAGTTTGCAAATACTGTTTTTATCCATTGCTTTGATAACAACTTAATACTATTTGTGTAAACAAGCAAGCAAAAAGAAAGTTATAAAAACTTGCCTTCACTTTGCCACCCTACTTTTTAACTTTTGCTGCTTCTATTTATTTGTACTGTGCATTGAAAAGCTATAGTTATTATTTTTTATTAGTTCATCATTTAGTTTTTCTACTTAGAGTAAGAGTAGTTTATACACCACTTTTACAGTGTTATGATAGTCTGTGTTTTTCTGTGTACTTACTATTACCACTAGGGTTTTTTTCTTTTCTTTTTTTTTTTACCTTCAGGTGATTATTTATTGCTCATATGTCCTTTTCTCTCTGACTGAAGTACTTCCTTTAGCATTTATTGTAGGACAGGTCTGCTTTTGATGAAATCCCTCACCTTTGCTTTTATAGGAAAGGTTTTATTTCTTTTTTAAGGTAGAAGAATATTTTTGCCTGATATTCTATTCTAGGGCAAAACGTTTTTACCTTCAGTATTTTAAATATGTCATGCCATCCTCTCCCAGTCTGTAAGGTTAGCACTGAAAAGTCTGCCGCCAGATGTATTAGACCTCTATTGTATGTTATTCTCTTTCTTTTCTCTTGCTGCTTTTAGGATCCTTTCTTTATCTCTTACCTTTGAGAGTCTGATTATTAAATGCTTGAAGTAGTCTTCTCTGGGTTAAATCTGCTTGGTGTTCTACAACCTTCTGTACTTGGATGTTGATATCTTTCTCTAGTTTAGGATGTCCTTTGTCATTATACCTTTGAATAAACTTTCTACCCCTATCTCTTTCTCTACCTTCTCATTAAGGTCAATAAAGGATAGATTTGCTCTTCTGAGATTATTTTCTAGAGCTTGTAGGCATGCTTCATTTTTTTTAGTTCTTTGCTTGATTCTTTTTAACTATTTCAATCTCTTGTTAAATTTATCTGATAGAATTCTGAATTATTTATCTGTGTTACCTTCAATTTCTTTGAGTTTCATCAACATAGCTACTTTGAAATCTCTGTCTGAAAGGTGGTATATATTTGTTTCTCCAGGATTAGTCCCTGGTGCCTTATTTAGTTCATTTAGTGAGGTCACATTTTGCTGCATGATCTTGATACTTGTAGATGTCTGTCTGTGTTTGGTCATTAAAGAGTGAGGTATTTATTGTAGTCTTCACTGTCTGGGTGTGCTTTACCTATCCTTCTTGGGAGGGCTTTCCAGATACTTAAAAGGAGTAGGGTGTTTTCATCTAGCTGTGTTTTTTCTTTAGGGGGCACCTCAAGTGCAGTAACACTGTGTTTTTTGCAGACTTGTAGAGGTACTGCTTTGATGGTCTTGGACAAGATTCAGCATAAGTCTCTGGATTAAAAGGCAGAGACTCTTGTTCTCTTCCCTGAATTTCTCCAAGACTGAGTTTCCTTCTCTCTTTTCTAAGCCACCTAACACTGGGGGTGGAGTGGCAGACACCAGTACCCCTGTGGCCACCATCACTATGACTGCTCTGTGTCACAGCTGAAGCCAGCACAGTGCCCAGTCTTGTCGAAGGCCTGCTACAACCACTCCTTGGCAACCATTCATCTCCACTCAAGGCCCAGGGACTCTACAATAGGCATGTGGTAAAACCAGCTAGGCCTGCGTCTTTCTGTATTAGTCTGTTTTTACACTGCTATGATGAAATACCTGAGGCTGGGTAATTTATAAAAGAAAGAGGTTTGGTTGACTCATAGATCTGCTTTGCTGAGAAGGCCTTGGAAAACTTACAATCACGATGGAAAACAAAGGAGAGAAAGGCACTTTCTTCACAGGACAGCAGAATGGAGTCAATGCAAGCATGGGAAATGCCAGATGCTTATAAAACTATCAGATCTTGTGATACTTATTAACACAAGAACAGCATGGGGGAAACTGCCCCCATGATCTAATCGCTTCTTACTAGGTCCCTGTCACGATACATGGGGATTATGCAAACCACAAGTCAAGATGAAACTTGGGTGGGGACACAGCCAAATCATATCACCTCTCCTTCAGGGTAGTGAAATCTCTCATCCTCATTTGGGGTTCAGAAGTGCCATCCAGAAGTCAAGGACTAGAGTCAAAAACCTTAGAATTCTACCTGGTGTTCTATTTTTACTGTGGGCTGAGTTGGCAACTCATGCCACAAAAAAACAGTTCTTCCAACTCTTCTCTCCCTTTTCTGAAAGGAGAGGAGCCTCACCACCATAGGCATCACCACTCCTGGCTAGAAAGAGTACTGCCAGGCTACCAACCATCTTCCCTTAATGCCTAAGGTCTTTTAAGTCAGCTCATGAATGCTGCCTGGCGTGGGACTCACCTTTGATGACAGTGGGCTCCCCTATAACTCAGGGAAGGTCCAGAAATGCTGTTCAAGATTTAAGTCCTGGAACTGAGGAATCTGAGAGCCCACTTGGTGCTCCACCAAGCATGTCCATGCTGGTACCTAATGTGCCAGTCAAAGTCCTTTTTACCTTCCCCTCTGCTTTTCTCAAGAAGGATATATTGCCCCATAGCCACCACAGCTAGTAAGGTTCTGAGTCTCACCTGAAGCCATCAAGTCTCAGAGGCTCACTAAAGGCCCTTGATGTAGTACCTGGATATTGTTGCAGGATCCCTAGTGCTTTTCAGTTAGCAGTAAGGCAGCGGGTTTCCTTCCAGCCAAGGGTGTATCTGGAATTGTAACCTTGGAGCTATGGCCTAAATAAAGGGGCTTAAGACTCTGACAGATACCTATCCTGCTGTGGCTGAGCTGGTATCTAAGAGGCAAGACAGTCCTCCCCATGATTTTCTCTTCTCCCCTCAAGCAGAAGGAAGAGATCTCTTTTGGAGCTGTGAACTGTGCAACCTGGGGCTAGGAAAGGGGTAATGCCAGCCCTCCTCTGGCTGTCTCAGTATGTCTCAGTGTGTCACTTGCCCCTCACCCAGTCCACTATCTCTGGGCCTACTTCAGCCAAGACCAATGAAGATTCTCCAAGATTATGCCAGGAGTGCAGTAGATAATTAAGTGGTGATGCAGCCATTGAAAGCAGCAGCTAACTGGGGGATATAGCATGGATTGTGTTATACAGGCAACAGCAGTCATTAGCATTTATTGATAATATGCCTTTAAATAGGAAGTTATGCAGGCCTCACATATATTAAATCCATTAATACTTATAACAACAATAAAAAGTTCTAAGAGAGAAGCATTATGATGATGATTCTCATTTATACATTAAGAAATGCACCCAAGAAGAAGCTTCAATGTCTACAGTAGATATTAGTATGTCAGGTAGATTATGAAAAAGCAGCAAATACAGTGTCAGACATAATCTCTTGTAGAGTTAGGAGACATAAGTTAAATAATGTATAATTAGAATCCAAATCAGAAGTCACCGAAAAATGGCAGCCAAGACAGAGAAACTGAAGTACAGACTGTGAAAGCAGAGTCACTACAAAGTTGCTAGTGAACCAATGAGGGATTTAGCCTCCAGCTTGCTCTGAGAAGCTGCCTGAACTGATACATCTAGGAGGAATCTTAATGTACCATTAATCAGTGGGACTTTCCTCCCACATATAAATTGTATCTGGATAGGCTCTGGAGGAAGTAGTGACAATGACACATTTCCTCTGAGGCATGGCTAGAAGAAATAATATTAAGGAAAAGAGCCCAAACTCCTTTGTGGAAAGTATTGGACAATACTTACATGCAATGAAGCTGTTTTATCTGCATTACAAATATCAATTTTAAAAAATAATTGATCTTGGCATCAAAGGACACAATTAACAGACTCAAAAGGCAACTCATGGAATGAGACAAAAATGTTTGCAAATCTTACATCTGATAAGGAGTTAATAGACTATATTAATAACTCTAC
Organism: Alouatta palliata; assembly: GCA_004027835.1. NCBI lineage: Eukaryota > Metazoa > Chordata > Mammalia > Primates > Atelidae > Alouatta > Alouatta palliata. The sequence goes on along the minus strand of PVKV010024753.1, from coordinate 20,049 downwards.
AACAACAACAAAACCAGCTGTTTACAAAATGGGCAAAGGATTTGAATGACATTTCTCCAAAGGAAATATAAAAATTGCTAAAAAAAAATGAAAAAGAGGCTCAGACTAAATCAAATCAAATGCAAATCAAAACCACAAAACCACAGCATCCATTGGAATGATGCTATGGTTTTGGTATTTGTCTCTTCCAAAATTCATGATGAAACTTAATCCTCATTGTAACAATGTTAAGAGGTCGAAAAATCTGACTATGGTATTTGCGAGGGTGGGAACTTTGGAATGTAATTAAGATTAGATGAGATGATGAAGTCAGAACATTAGTGGCTTTATAAGAAGAGAAAGGGGCCTGAGTGAGCAAGTATCACACCATGCAATGGTCTGCATTGCCTCAGGACCCTGCACTGAGTTCTCACCAGCAACATGGTCCTCACCAGATACATCCTCTCAAGCTTGGATTCCCAGCCTCTGAAAATGTAAGAAATAGATTCATTTTCTTTATAAATTACCCAGTTATCATGTATTCAGTTATAGCAACAGGAAATGAACTAAGTCAAGTATCTTCTGCTGAAAAAAAAATATTGCTTAGGATGATGAAAAAATCAGATCAGTTGTTCTCTTTCAGAGAAATGTAAAGTGGTATACCCCCTATGAAAAACGGTATGGTGGTTTCTCAAACAAAATAATTAAAAAAAAGAATTACCATAAGATCCAGCAATTTCATTTATGGATATATACTCAAAAGTATTAAAAATGAAGTCTCAAAGAGATATTTGTGCACTCATGTTCATAACATCATTATTCATAACAGCTAAAAGGCAAAATCAATCAAAATGTCTATTGATGGATGAGTAGAAATTGTGGTATATGCCTTGCAATGGAATCTATTCAACCTTAAGAAAAAGGAAATTCTGACACATTTTCTGACAAAGATGAACCATAAGGACATTGTGCTAAGTGATATAAGCCAGGCACACAAAAGACAACTACTACATTATTCTACTACGTTATTCTGCTTACATAAAGTACTGAGAGATTAATAGAGACAGAAAGTAAAATGGCAGTGGCTAGGAGCTGAGGAGCGGCGAATGGGGAGTTGTGGTTTAATAAGCATGGAATTTCAGTTTTATAAGATGAAAAAAATACGGAGATTGGTTACACAACAATGTGAACGTACTGCTGAACTGCACACTTAAAATGGTTAATATGATTTTTTAAAAAGAACCTGATATGCACTGCCAAAAAAATTGGAATTTTTTTCTCTAGTCAGTAGACAGCCACTAAAGGTGTACAAGAAAACATTTGTAGTTTAGAAATATCCTCTTACCAACATCTAGAGGATGAACAGTTGGGAGACTGGCACCAAGTAGGAATCTATGCAACACAGATGAACCTTGACAATGTTATGCTAAAAGAATGAAGTCAGTCACAGAAGACCACATATTGTTAGAACATATGCCTATCTAGATAAAATGTCCAGAGTGGGAAAACTTAGAGACAGAAAGTATATTAGTCTTTTTCTAGGGTTGGGATTGTGGAGGGTTTGGGTGCAGACAGCTAAATGGTATGGGGTTTCTCTATGGGTGATGAAAATGGTGTAAAATTGATTGTGGTGCAAGTTGCATTACCCTGATATATAGGAATTACATGAATTATAACTCAAGAAGGCTCCTCTATTATCTATTATCTATCTATCTATCTATCTATCTATCTATCATCTATCTAATTGAGCTTTTAAAATTCTTTCACAGGGTTGCATATATTTAATACCATAAAGTCCTAAGCAGGAAGACTTTCTGTGAAAGCTTTCCCTGGTATGTGTTCTTGAGCCTCCTGAGCTGATAATCAAAGTAATAAGAAACTGAGCTTCAATCTTTGTTTTCATCCTGTGTCACTGAAATTGGATGCCTCACTTTTGCAAAACCTCTCTAGTATTGGTTTTTCAGGGCACACAGAGTTCACATCATCATTGGAGAGTTTGAAGACCAAGTTCTGTATGCAAAAGACTTAGAGCAGAATATGAGAGAAGTGACAATATTTGCACTTAGAAAGTTGTAATATTATTGAGAGTGAAGAAATATTAGGTGAAAACTACATGCTGGAGATTTACATGATTCTTTCACCCGTTAGCTACCACTTCCTACACAATAGTTAAGTGAGGTTGGATTGCACAGAGCCAAAGAGGAAGGAATGCAGAAGGAAAAAAAAAAAAAAGATTGCATTACAGCAATATGTACTACATCAATATTTATGAAGAGGAATGAACTTTAATAAAAGAAGATATCAGTGCTTCTTCCTACATCGGGAGCCAAGAAAGATAAACCATCCTTGATCCTGTAGACCTGGGCTAATAAAAATTGTAACAACATTGGCGATAAGATTTTGACCAGACTCCCTTTCATATTAAAGCTATATTATAGAGCATACTTGAGAGATACCAAGATTTAAAAGCTGGAAACTATTTTGATTTTTTTTTTACTTGTCATTTGCATCATGATCTCATAGCTTGTAATATATTCTTTTGTAAAAATGTGCACCTTCCAAATGCCTGAAACTTCGTGATGACATTAAGAAAAATAGTTGAACATTGACATTATTAGGTCAATCCAGGAAATAAAAAAATAATAATAATGGCTGACAAGAATGCAGAATACTGCTTTCTGTGAATTAACGAAGAAGAAAAAAATAATAATTCTATGCCCTTCTCTAAACTAATAATTCACTTGGCAAGAGCAAGCCTGAAGGGGTTTGGCAGTAGAATTTTTCTCTCAGGATTTATTACAGTCCATTCAAATCAAGATTGAGGTCTCAAGAAAAAAAGTGGTGAGAAAGATGTGAAGCGTTCATGATTTGGTTACCATTTGCTTTAAAAGAAAAAAGTATACAGTTACTATTACGTATTGAAAATTTTCTATCACAACAAAACAGTGGTTTTAAAACTGAAAAGTCTCTGCAATGATCTAGATTCTTTTTATATCAAAAAACCCAAGTCAAGACTTCATTTCCTAAAAATCCTGTAACGACCAGCCTTAACTGACCTTTATTTTTTCCAGTACCTCAATATTTGTATATAATATTTAGTATTTGATGTACATTCTTTTCTAATGATGCCATCTCCATAAGTCTGTTTTCCCATCCGAAGAGTATTTCTCTTTTGTTTTTAGATCTAGTTCATCTACTATACCAATCAGACCACTAGAATCCTGAGAGAAAAATGTGTGTACTCATTTATGTGTAAAGGAAAAGTATGGTGTTCTATTCTTCACTATTTTTGTTGCACGTCTCTTCCATCTCAATGTCTTCACTAAACAGTTTTGAACTTTGAGCTTGATCATATGTTACACAATCCTGGAATGACCTCTTAGATACAAGGACAAATTTGATTCCGGTTTTGTTTTTAATCTGCCTACTCTCACGGATAAAGCTTGTCCTTTAAGTTTTTCTCTATTCTGATTTTTCTTAGTTACCACTTAACCTATCATACCCTGGTTCCCAGATGCCAGTGTCAAGATTGGAGTGACTCACTGGTCAGTGTGTCAAACAACATTTTGACTTGTTGCAGGAAAGCTTTTGTTTTATTATGTGTATAACTTTCATGCTTCCAGCCATAATTTGGAGTCTCTAAATACAATTTTTTAATATTTTCATTTGATTACATTATCAAAATTTAGCAAAGCATACTGTTAAGTCAAACTGTTTGCTAGGCTTCAAAAATAGGTTTAATGGATTATTGTTGTTCTGTTGAGTTGACTGAACTGATCAGTGGCCCTGGCCTTCCATAGACACAACCTAAATGAATCCTAGTAGTTGGTAGATCATTGCCATGGAAAAGCCTTCTTTGTCTCTTCAGTATACACAGAGCAAGGAAACAACAAGGGAGCAATTCTGTCCAAGATCACATCTGCTATTATAATTACAGGGTGTCATGAATGCTGCTAGTTTTTCTAAAATACTAGATAAAAATAATAAGCATTTCATCAAACTTGATGTATGCCAAGAAGCAAAGTCTTCTTTCTCTGAAGATTGCCTGTTGTCTTTTTCTTTTTGTCACATTTTAGCAAGCATTTTGTATTACTTAGAGGTAGCTATCGTCATTGTTTGTTTTACACGTACAGACTTGATAACAAAACAAATGATCACCCAGGTATCCTAGCAATTCAGTTCCTTTTTAAATTTATCTCTGGTGCTTATTTATTAGATGCTCTGAGAGCCTTTTCTCAAGCTATTAAGGGACACATATGGCTAATCTAGAGCAACACACTTCATCTTGGTCTAACTCACTGGAAATCAATATTCATTAACATGGATTATTCACCTCAATAAAGGACACTATTGGCCCTGAAAGTTATCAGGAGGCTGGAAATAACTCCAAAATGGTGATAAAGGAGACATCTTGAGGAAAGCAAGGCCATAGATTGGAAAGGAGTGACAGAGGAGTTATGATTCATCTCCCACTGGGCTCTGGCTCTCACTGCACCAGCTGCAAGCTGCGATCCCTAGCCTAAGGATATAGGAGTTACCAGACTTAAATGTGGCCCCAGCTCTGTCATTACTAAATTGTGTGATTTTCAGCAGGTCACTTGAGTCCAGGTTTATCTATGATCTAACAAGAAAAGGCAGTGTTAGTGACCTGGAGAGATTGGCTGGGCCTCCTTGGCATTCTGGATAACCTCTAAAGTGTTGATTAAAAACCCAAGATGAAAGGGTTAATGGTAGACACCTATATACAGAGCAAGAAAAAATGAAATTTTGAAGACTATATCTTTGTTTAGGGGAACAGACTCACGAAAGAACCTTCTAGAAATGCAGATGCAAGCAGAGACAGTCCTAGTCTCCCAGAAGGGAGTAGTGTGAGACTGGCTACAGCTGTTAATGTGAGAGCTGATTATTAAATTTTTAGGAATTTTGCTAACTGGTCATTAAATCTGCCATTGGTAAAGATTATATAAATGTACAATAAAAATGCATTAGAAACAGAGATAAACACAACATTCATCACTCCTTTATTATTTTATTATATTGCAACAGTATCTATGAATGGATATTATTTTTATTATTGAAAGTAGCAAATGCCTCAAATCAAGGTTTCTTTTGGAAGAGGGTGAGGAGGGATAACTATACTGGCTTTCAGAACACTTTTCACATATCTTGTGAGACAGTCAACGTAATCACCATCATCTTACTTTACCACAGATTTTAAAAAAATAAAGAATTAAAGTGACTTGCTTGAGTCACATAGTAAATGGCTGCATACAGGTAAGATTCTAAGTCTCCTGATTCCTAGTCCACAAATATGATTTTTCTCTGTCACACTCAGTTCACTTTCTGTTGCTTATTATAGAATACCTGAAACTGGACAATTTATAAAGAAAATAAATTCATTTCTCTCAGTTACGAAAGCTGAGAAGTCCAAGGCCCAGGGGCTGCATCTGGTGACGGCTTTCTTGCTAATGGAGATTTTCTGCAGTCATGAAGTGGTACAGGGATCACACAGCAAGAACTGGCAGAATGTGGCTCGAAAAACAGATTTATTTTGTTTATTTAGTCATTAGATAGCTCAGATCTCTCTTCCTCTTCTAATAAGGCCACCAGTTTCTCTCCCATGATAACCCATTAATCCATTAATTCATTAATCATTAATTCATACATGATTAATCCATTCCTGGGAGCAGAGCCCTCATGACTCAATCATCTCTTAAAGACCTTCCCTTTCAATGCTGCCACACTGAGGATTAAGTTTCAACATGATCTTTGGAGGGGACAAAGATTCAAATCACAGCATGTTTCACTTGTTTTTATTTTTACAGGAGGCCGGAGAGAGAGCAAACTTTTGGTGATTTTATGTAGGCTCCTTACCTTGCTTAGCAGAATATTGTGATACATCTGTGACACATTTAATTCTCTATCACTCTTTAAGCCAGTTACTCCACTTGTTTGAAGGGTAATGACATCTTCCCTGCCTTACAGGATTATTGTGAGAAAGAAGTGAGAAATGGATAGTAAAGTACTTTGAAATGAATGTAGAGTTGTTAGAATTTTATGGAATATTTTTTATTAAATTCTTTTAAATTTTGTTATTATCTCCACCAGTTACAAGAATTAAGCTGGTAGTAAAAGGATACAAACTTTTTGCTGTGAAGAGACAAGTAAATTGCAGAACGTGAATTTTCTGTCACATTTACTCTCTCTTCAGTCTGTTTAGATTTGCTATATAGGTGTAGGATTTGTGACTCAAGTTAAAAGAAGTGTTAAAGGTAAGACCTCAAACTATAAGAATCTGAGAAGAAAACCTAGAAAATATCATTCTGGACACTGGCCTTCTCAAATAATTTATAACAAAGCCATAAAGAGCAACTGTGACAAAAACAAAAATTGACAATTGGGATCTAATTAAACTAAAGAGCTTCTGCACAGCAAAGAAAACTAGCAAAAAGACAGCCTACGGAATGGGAGCAAGTATTCACAAATTATTCATCTGACAAAGGGCTAACATCCGCAATCTATAAGAAATTTAAACAATTCAACAAGCACAAACAAAATAACCTTATTCAAAATTAGAAAACCGACATGAAAAAACTTTTCTCAAAAGAAGACATACAAGTAGCCAAAAAAATGTGAAAAATGCTCAAGATCACTAATCATCAGAGAAATGCAAATCAAAACCACAATGAAATGCCATCTCTCATCAGTCACAATGGCTATTAATAAAAAGACAAAAAGCAAGAGATGTAGGTGAGGCTTTGTAGAAAAGGGAATGTTTATATACTGTTGGTGGGGCTGTAAATTAGTTTAGCCACCATGGAAAGCAGTTTGCAGATTTCTCAGAGAACTCAGAACTGCCATTTGACCCAATAATCCAATGACTGGGTATATATCCAAAAGAAAATAAATCATTCTACCAAAGAGACACATGCACTCACATGTTCACTGCAGCACTATTGATACAGCAAACATATGGAATCAACCTAGGTGCCCGTGAATAGTGGACTGGATAAAGAAAATGTACACATACACCACAGAATACTACACACAGCCATCAGCCATAGAAAAATAAAAAGAACAAAACCATGTCCTTTGCAGCAATATAGATGCAGCTGAAGGACTGTATTAATTCATTATCCTAAATGAATTAACACAGAACAAAAAAACAAATACTGCATGTTCTCACTTGTAAGTGGGAGCTAAGCATTGGGTGCCCATGGACATAAAGATAAAAAGAGGAGACACTGGAAATTACCAGAGGGGAAAGGGAGAGAGAAAGTGCTGAAAAACTACTTGTTGGGTATTAGGTTCTTTACTTGGATGATAGGATCACTCGTACCCCAAACTGAAATGTCACAAACTTATACATATACTCCTGAATTTAAAATAAAAGTTGAAATTATAAAAAGCAAAAGGCAAAATGAATAATTTATTACTTTTTATTAAATTTATACAAGTAATTGAGCAGGAGATTGTGACAGTAAAAGAAAGAAGTAAACAGAAAATTAACTTTTGGTCAATAAAGAAGGAAAATATTTCTTAGCAATATAAAATGTGTTCTTTGTTGACAAGAGAAAGTAAACAAGGATTATGATGTAGTTATCTGGGGTGTGTAAAACTCAAAACTGATATCTAGTAATCTGGGATTCTGTAAGAATCAGATGCCCTATATACCTATGAGACAAAATTATACAAGGTGTCTGGGTTGACAGAGCTATTACAGGCAAAAGCTGGAAAATGCAAATTAAGGAAGGTTTTAAGACTTAAAGCCTTCACAAAATTATGTATTTGAAATTAAGAAAATCTTCCAACTTTTCCAGTATCAGAGAAGCATTTTTTACATTTTCTTAATGTGTTTTAACTTTTCTTTTTTCTTTCTACTTCAGTGGTACTTTGCAGTGTTTTATTTATATCATATCATATATATCTATATATCTATATCTATATCTATAGATATCTCAACAACTTGTTCAACAATAACTTGAACATAGAAGCAGATAAAATAATCTACCTATTGAATATCTAAATATTGTTTTTAAAAGCCACTCTTCTCAATATTTTCTTAAAAAGTAATCTTTCTTTCAGTTGGGTGCAATGGCTTATGCTTGTAATTCCAGCACTTTGGGAGGCCAAGGCTGGCAGATTGCTTGTGCCTAGGAGTTCCAAACTAGCCTAGTCAACATGGTAAAACCTTGTCTCTAGTAAAAATACAAAAAATTAGCCAGACATGGTGGTGCATGCCTACAGTCCCAGCTACTCAGGAGGATGAGATGGGAGAATCACTTGAGACCCAGAAGTTGAGGCTGCAGTGAGCTATGATCACATCACTGCACTTCAGTCTGGGCAATGAGATGGAGACTGTGTCCCTCCCTTCCAAAAAAAAGAAAAAGAATCTTTAATAAGACTATAAGACTATTTTATGTTAATATGAAATGTGTTTATTGTTATTTTAATAAACAAATAAATAATATTAAAAATAGTGATATCTGTATTTCATACTTAATATTTAAAATGGTAAATGCTGATAGATATAGCCCCCATGAACAGAAAATCTTTGGAGTCTTCGATATTTTTTAAGAATGTAAAGGAGTCCTGAGGCCAAAAAATAAAGATAAAAATGTTTGATCTAAAAATTGATTAGTTGAATAAAGAAATGTGGACCTTTTGGTCTTGAATTTCTATAACTTTAAAATACCATTTATAACAAAGTAAAAACAAGACTTAGTATAATCCCCATATCTACTGTAGTTGGGATTGCAAGTGGGAGATATTAGTGTGTGTTTTATTAAGTTTCTGTCATTCATCAACAAGACATGAGCACAGGTTCAGCTTTTCATAATCTAGCCTAATGGAAATTAAAACCATCTCTTTTATGCACACAAACCTATGTGTGTTTGTGGACAAGAAACTGATGAACACTTGCAACAAAGGATACACAGACACCAAAGCTGGTTCGTGCACATTGACATAAAAATAATGAAAACTGTGCTTTTATTTATAGTTATATAATGATAAGTGGACTGGAGACCTTAACTTTTAGAATCAAGAATCCACTGTCTAGAGAACATTCTATCAGACAAGCTGTTTACATTATAGTTTTTACATTAAGATTTTTTTTTGGTCTGAATATTCTATGCTTTATACAAATGTCCTCTGTGGATAAGCAGAATGAAAAAGCCCAGAAAATTAAGACCAGATAGGAAGCACTGAAAAGACTTGAGTAGAAAAGACAAAGTTCAAGATGAAGAGTAGGAGCAAATCAAGTTGGATTGTTAAAAAACATCAAATTGTGGATGGCCAATCATAACAGATGCAACCTGCCCTTAAAATGTACTTCAAGTGAGCCAGGTGTGCTGGCTCATGCCTGTAATTCCAGCAGTTTGGGAGGCAGAGCAACGCGAATTACGAGGTCAGAAATGTGAGACCAACCTGTCCAACATGGTGAAACCTGTCTCTACTTAAAATACAAAAATTAGACAGTCGTGATGGCGCGCGCCTGTAATTCCAGCTACTCAGGCGGCTGAGGCAGGAGAATCACTTGAACCTGGGAGGCGGAGGTTGCAGTGAACCGAGGTCACCCCACTGCACTCCAGCCTGGGTGACAGGGCAAGACTCCGTCTCAAAAAAAAAAAGTATTTCAAGTAAAAAAGATGGCGAGGAGTGACCAAGAGTGCAATTTAACTTGGTGGTAATACAGATCAGACAGAGTATTCTAGAAAGAGCGATACTATAAAAGCAAAACTTTCAGTTCATTTTTTAATTAATGTATCTATTCAATGAGTCTACGGATATGAATTAAGTGCTAGTCTAGAGCCCAGAAATACACGATTAATACAACATAGACTTTGTCCTTGAGATTCAGGAACTGTATTACTATGCTTATATATTTATTACAATTGATTAAAATAAAGGATTCAATTAAATCTAAACTGATACAGTTTCAAATAAGATTGTCCACCAAAAGATATTTTCATCAAGAGTCTAAGTGGATGCTGTTGAAAAAAAATTTTTTTCTTTGGATCCTGTCATAGATTTAGATTTTGGCATCTGGTACTTTCTTTCCCTAGCAGACCTTGGAAGACATTTCTTTGCCTTCAAATAAGAATAATAGAAGTGGCATTCAAAATAATTGTTGCCTTAAGTTTGATTTTGTGACAAAGATAAAAAACAGTGGCTTTATCCCTTTGCTATTAATGGGAACAGTGCTGATACAATCACTCCCTTTTCCTGCTCCACAGTGAAAGTCAGTGTGAAATATCTGTTTAGAAACTGAATTACATTTTATTGATACACTTCAAATGTAAAACATTTCCCCACAAGTATTTTAATAAAAATCCATTCTTTTAAATAAATGAGAAGACTCTTTCCCTAACGGATTGAGCCACCTAACAAAAAACAATCCCAATTAAAAAGTTATATTCTATATTTGAAATGAAAAATGAAGACTAGGACCAGAGAACTAATGTCAGTAAATGGAGATCATGTAAAATATGCTGTAGTTTGAAGATGGGATAATGAAATTCTCACACACAAGGGCCTTCCAACCACTGAATCTCCCTTTGATCCTGATTATACATTGCCCTCAAGCTTTCATTTGAAGCAGGCCAACAAATCTTTCAAAATTACTCACACACACACACACACACACACACACACACACACAGAGAGAGAGAGAGAGAGAGAGAGAGAGAGAGCGAGGAAACAGGATTGGGTAGAGGGCATAATAAATTGCAATACAGTCACAAGAAGGATTTTAAGTTATTCCACAGAGCTCTGGAGCGGAAATGACCATTCAGAATCTTGCTACAATGAGGCAAAAGGGCCAGGTTATTATGTCCCAGCATTATGATCAGTTGCAAGCTGTGCCTATGAAAGGAGATTAATAAGTAGCTCACCAGTTGAGGCTAATTTTTAGAGAAAGGGTAAGCTGAGAGCTGAAAATCATCAACAATGCCAGCTGCTGGTGAAATGCAAGTAAGGCAGAGCTATAAATGAGGAGTTTCTGGGTGGTCTGCCAAAAGCATCCGCCGTAATCCAGCCCTCACTCCACTTGGGTCCATTAGTCTTATTTGATGGATTTTAGGAACTATTACTTCAGGAATCTCGTTGATATCCTTTCATAGGAAAACACAAAAGAAAGATTAAATAATTGATAGCCCTTTCTGACTACAATAGATATTTTGTTTTCTATTTTGTCTGAAGCTGAGAAGTACCGTTTCAGAGCTTTTCAGTCTTCGGCTGATACTAAACATGTTCTTTTTTTCTTCCAATTTTTTATTATCCTCTCCATCAACCTGACACTCTAATGAGGAGACTCAGAACAAAGGGTGAAAGAAATCTAATGTAATCTACTTGATTTCAAATAACTGGTACCTGATGTCCTTGAGGAATCTCTGATGCTTGCGGATTGTGGACTGGACAGGTGGCAGTGACAATAGCTAGAGTAGCCTTGGTGAATATAAGCTCTGGCTGTTTGGGCCATGCATAACATCCATTCCTACCACCATGTTCTCTTTCTTCATGCACTTTTTTTTTTTTTTTTTTTTTTACTGACAGGGCTAATAATAGAGGTTAGCTGACATCAACTGGCAGTTATTTTTTTTAACTTGGTTATTTAGACTCTCATTTGTAGGTTTTTTTTTTTTTTTTTTTTTGGTGTGTATTTTATACCAAATTCCCATGGTTAAGCCAACTACAAGTCTCTTTCTGAACTTTTACTCTGATTTTTCAAGCTCTCTCTTTAGTTCCTCTCAGCACCATGACTAATGAGTAGACCCATCCACCACTACTTGTAATCTTGTACGTGTGTGTGTTTATGTGGGTATATATGTATGTGCAGGAACACCTTGGAAATATATAACTTTTCATTTCCCAGTATATAAAAGTTATGTTACACTATGCTGTAGTCTATTAAGTAGGCAACAGCATTATGTTGAAAAAATATGTAACTTAATGAAATATACTTTATTACTAATAAATGCAATCATCTGAGCCTTAAGGTACTTAAAATATTTTTGTTAGTGGAGGGTCTTGCCTCAATGTTGATTGGTGCTGTCTGAACAGGGTGGTGGTTCCTGAAGGTTGGGGGGGCTGTGGCAATTTTTTAAAGTAAAACAACAAAGTTTGCTGCACTAATTGACTCTTCAATTAATGAAAGATGGATCTTCCTTTCATTTGAATACTCAGAAGCCAAAATAGGGTTATTGATATGGATTGGTTTTGTATCCTCAACCAATTCTCATCTTGAATTATACTCCCATAATTCCCACATGTTCTAAGAGGGACCTCGTGGGAGATCATTTGAATCATAGGGACAGTTTCCCCCATCCTGTTCTTGTGGTAGTAAATAAGTCTCACGAGATCTGACGGTTTTACCAGGAATTTCTTCTTTTGCATCTTCTTCATTTTCTCTTCTTGCCATCATGTAAGAAGTGCCTTTCACCTCCTACCATGATTCTGAGGCCTCCCCAGACATGTGGAACTATAAGTCCAATTAAACCTCTTTTTCTTCCCCATCTCAGGTATGTCTTTATCAGCAGCATGCAAATGGTCTAATACAGCAAATTGGTACCAGCAGGGTGAGGCGTTGCTGAAAAAATACCAAAAAATTGGAAGCAACTTTAGAACTGGGTAACAGGCAGAGGCTGGAACAGTTTGGAGGGCTTAGAAGAAGACAGGAAAATGTGAGAAAGTTTGGAACGTCCTAGAGACTTGTTGAATGGCTTTGACCAAAAGCCTTATAGCAATATGGATAATAAGGTCCAAGCAGAGGTGGTCTCAGATATTGCTGAGGAACTTGTTGGGGACTAGAGCAAAGGTGACTCCTGTTATGTTTTAGCAAAGAGACTGGTGGCATTTTGCCCCTGACCTAGAGATTTGCAGAACTTTAAATTTAAAGATGATTTAGGGTATCTGGTGGAAGAAATTTCTAAGCAGCAAAGCATTCAAGAGGTAACTTGGGTGCTGTTTAAAGACATTCAGTTTCATAAGAGAAGCAAAGAATATAAGTTCAGAAAATTTGCAGCCTAACAATGTAATAGAAAAGAAAAAGGCATCTTCTGAGGAGAAATTCAAGCTGGCTGCAAAAATTTGCATAAGTAACGAGGAGCAGAATGTTAATCCCCAAGGCCATAGGGAAAATGTCTCTAGGGAATGTCTGAGGTCTTCATGGCAGCCCCTCCTGTCACAGGCCCAGAGGCCTAGGAGAAAATGGTTTTGTGAGCCAGGCCCAGAATCCCTGTGCTGTATGCCACCTAGGGACTTAGTGCCCTGTGTCTCAGCTGCTCCAGCTGTGGCTAAAAAAAGCCAACAAAGAGCTTGTGCCATGGCTTTAGAGGGTGCAAGCCCCTAGCCCTCACAACTCTCACACTGTTGAGTCTGTGGATACGTGGAAGTCAAGATTTGGGGTTTGGGAACCTCCACCTAGATTTCAGAAGATGTATGGAAACACCTGGATGCCCAGGCAGAATTTTGCAGCAGGGGTGGGGCTCTCATGGAGAACCGTTACTGTAGCAGTGCAGAAGGGAAATATGGGGTCAGAGCCCCCACACAGAGTCCCTAGCAGGGTACCATCTAGTGGAACAGTGAGAAGAGGGCCATCATCCTCCAGACTCCAGAATGGGATATCCACCAATGGCTTGCACCATTGCCTGGAAAAGCCAAAGACACTCAATGCCTGCCTGTGAAAGCAGCCAGCAGAGAGGCTGTACCCTGCAAAGCCACAGGGGCGGAGCTGCCGAAGACTATGGGAACCCACCTCATCAGTATGACCTGCAGTCAAAGGAGGTCATTTTGGAGCTTTAAAATTTGACTGCCCTGCTGGATTTTGGACTTGCAAGGGCCCTGTAATCCCTTTGCTTTGGCAAATTTCTCCCATTTGGAATGGCTGTATTTACTGAATACCTGTACCCCATTATATCTGGAAAGTAACTAGATTGCTTTTTATTTTACATGCTCATAGGCAGAAGGGACTTGCCTTGTTTCAGATGAGACTTTGGATTGTGGACTTTTGGGTTAATACTGTAGACTTTGGAAGACAGCTGAGAAAGACATGATTGGTTTTGAAACATGAGGACATAAGATTTGGAGGGTCCAAGGGTGGAATGATATGGTCTGGCTGTGTCCCCACCCAAATATCACCATCATTGTACTTCCATAATTCCCATGTCTTGTGGGAGGGACCCAGTGGGAGATAATTTGAATCACGGAGACAGTTTCCCCCATTCTGTTCTTGTGGTAGTAAGTCTCAGGAGAGCTGATGATTTTATCAGGAATGTCCACATTTGTATCTTCCTTATTTCCTCTTGCCACTGTTATGTAAAAAGTGCCTTTCACCTCCCGTCATAATTGTGAGGCCTGCCCAGCCATATGGAGCTGTAAGTCCAATTAAATCTGTCTTTTTTTTTGTTTGTTTGTTTTGGGTATGTGTTTATCAGCAGTGTGAAAATGGACTAATACAGTTATTAACTGGCCTAATTTTAACATTACCAATTCTGGGGATAGAGAGGCCCTAGTAAAAGGAGAGAGATAGGGGAATGGCCACTTTTTGGAGCCGTCAGAACTCCAATATTTACTAATTAAATTTGCTATCTTATATGGTCGTGGTTCATGACACCTTAAAATAATTACAATAGTAACATCAAATATCACTGATCACAGATCACAATGACAGATATAATAGTGAAAAAGTTTGAAATATTGTAAGAATTACCAAAATGTCACACAGAGACACAAAGAGAGCACAGGCTATTAGAAAAAAATGGCACTGATCCACTTGCTCAACACAGGGTTTTCACAATGTTCAATCTATAAAAATTGAAATATCTAAGAAGTGCAATAAAACAAAGTACAATACAATAAAGTATGCCTGTAAACATGTATGTGTATACACACACGTACCTACACCCTTCAGGCTACTTTTTATACACAATGTGGCTGGCCAGGTACACAGACTAAATTCCTGCCGATTTACCCCTCACTGCTTTCTTTCTGTTATCTTTGAGTGAGTCTTCAGAGCAGTTAAAGAGCGCTTTTCACTTGCATCCAAAATTCAAGCTGACAAATCCATTAAGCAAGCATGTTTTCTCTTCTCCTTCAACTTACAATGGTGATGGCTGCTAAAGTCATAGATGTAAGTAAACTGAGGAAGATCTACTGGGGCAAAAGCTGTAGATGACGTGCAGGTCTCAACCTCTAGTTAACATGGTTGATTTGAGACCTCTTAAATACTGGACTGTGATACTAGATGAATTAGTATTATTTTAATTTTTTTTCTGTCACCCAAGCTGGAGTGCAGTGCCACAATCTTGGCTAACTGCAACCCTGCAACCTCCGCCTCCTAGGTTCAAGCTATTCTCGTGCCTCAGCCTACCGAGTAGCTGGGATTCCAGGCATGCACCACCATGCCTGGCTAATTTTTTTATTTTTAGTAGAGACAGGGTTTCACCATGTTGGCCAGGCTGGTCTCAAACTCCTGACCTCAAGTGATCTTCGTGTCTCAGCTTCCCAAAGAGCTGGGATTACAGGCATGAGCCACCGCGCCTGGCCTAGATGTATTATTTTCACGTTAGGTCATGTCAATGTGCTCTAACAAAGACATCATATGTATCATAGCAGGTGCAAATGGGACTACTACTAGGATAGGTTTTCAAAAACCCACTATCATTCACCATAATCATTTAATTTTTAAAGGAGCTAGACTTGATATAAATGAAAATATTAGAAACACTACACATGCATCTTTTATGTTATTAAAGTCATCACTAACTTCTGCCATTTCACCAAAAGTATTTTATACACATATGTATACACACACACGCGCGCACGCGCACACACACACACTTTAAAAAATATGTTATCTAGGCTAAGTGTGGTCAGTTTCAGAGGGAGGCTTCTATTTGACTTTACCCACTATAATTGCACTATTGTCACCACATACCTTGCATCAGTCAGGACAAGAGAAACAGAACGAATACAAGATTATATTGTACATACAAACACAAATACAAAGTGTATAGATTCTGTATTCCTTTGATGCTTCTAAATTTATTGAGTCTCAAATCAATTTTCATTTCTACGATAACTAGAACAGAGGAAGAAAAAAGTTGATACAAATAAATAAATATATTTTCAATACCAAGTCATATCATAGCTACGTATCGACTTATCTTTAGGTCCTTAATCTGGCATCAAAAACACTCACTATTGGTTACAGTAAAATGTAATTATACCACAGGGCTTTGGAATGCTCAGAACATAGCTGATTTAATAATTTTTAAGATCTTTCCTTTGAAAAAAAAAAAGAAAAACTAGGGTTAATTATGAGTATGTTGGCAAAAATGGTAAAAATGTAAATATTATAACCGGAGGAAAGCAATAGAGGTTCTTTAGCCTGAAAATATTATCCATTATTGGGCATGAGAGAGCATGAAAGAAAGATATATTGACATCTTTAAAGGGATTCCATCATCTATTGCTTAGAGAATAAAAGGCGGCTCAGGCAAAAGTATAAAGGGAAGACTTGAAGTTTAGTGGGGGACAAATAATCTGAGAAATAAGGTTGGACATAAAATAGAATGGCTGGCTCATGTTTCATTCCCCAGTTCATTTATTCTTTAAATATTTGTATGGACTGGATACTTTTTACTAAGTCTTTGCTGGGTAGATAGGATACAGAAATGAATCAGATATAGCCAATTTCTGCCTTAGAGATGTCATAGATTTTGGGTTAAGAAAAAATGTAGGCAAATGACTGCAAACAAGTTCTATATTTAATGATAGAAAATACATCCCAAAGTGGGCAATGTGCAATACCCTTCAGCAGAGGACATAAGGTAGGAGTGATATAACCACCGAGAAAAAGTTTCAGAGGGTAGAACGTGTCCAAGTAAAGGCAAAATGATCATGCTTAACTTTTACAATGGTGGATAATTTCTACATTAATAAAAGTTGGAATTATCCACTCTTACCCACTCTTCTGCATTCTACAAATCCTTTTCCTTTTCCTAGTAGAACTTGTAGCTAACTGAAATAATCTGGCCCATCTATTTACTAATATCCTCATTGTCTTTTCTTCACCCTGCTGGAGTGGGAGAGCACTGTTTACAGTTTTATCCCCAATGCATAATAGGTCACTGTCTGGCACAGTACAGGTACTCAATAAATGTCTTTTAAGTAAAAGAAGAAAAATCATTCTAGATTTATCTATGACTCTAATATCTTATAATTCTAGGTTCCTTTGAATAAGATGCATCTATAAATGCTCTTACATGTCATGTAGCGCTACTCAGGGTGGCAAATATAAAAATCTCATTTTGAATAACAGTCACACCTGTGTCATTTTACATTGAAATGCTCCATGTGCTTTAATTCAATGGCAATTAGACTTAAAGCTTGACTATATTGATTGAAGGGCAACAAACTGCAGCTTTTTGGTCATAGTTATTAAGCATTCAAGCCAAGTACTTGTGATTAACTGAGAAAGAGCAGCATGTGGGCCTATATGTCCCCAGGCTCAGCCACATAGACATGAATGCAGATTTTTACAGGGAGGCCTGCTCTTCTCATCCTTTTGACTCTCAATGCCTGGAAATTCATTTTCATAACAAGAAGATTTGCTTGAATTACTGAGCACCAAATTAGGTCTTTTAAAAGCCTCAAATAACAGATCTTTCAAACTAAACTACCCAAAGGTATCAAACTACGCAAGTCAATCAATAAGCAACTGTGGATTTGGGAAAACTGTGGCTATGGTGTAGGCAACAAGCATAATATACGCTTTCCTGAATTATTCAGCAGATTTAGAAGAAGCCCTGACGTCAGTTTATCATTTTTATTTTTATTGTTGCTTTTTCAAATTTTATTTTCTTTTAAATAAGTAATGGAGGACAGGAGGGATACTGGAGGTTTTCATATACATTTATGTTGTGGGTCTGTCTTGTGTGTCTTAATTTACAATATTAAACTATAGGACCTTAGAAATAGTATTTTCAAGTATATAACACAAGCTATGTGACCTCCTCTAGCTCAGTTTTATGCTGCTAATTATTTGGCTCACAGAAGCGGCAGGAAACTGTCCAAAAAATGAGGCTGATTCCAAGGAGGGAGCATTGAAGGATTACCCACACAGTAGGAGGCACAGTCCATTGTTTTTCTCTTACTGATGTGGGAGGGGAAAATACCTGACAGAAATCAAACTCAAATATTCCTTTTTTTTTTAATGAAAATTACTTGCTCAGAGCCAGAAATGTCTGAACGCAGGTACCAGCATGTGCTTGACTCATCAAAGGAGATGCATTTCACAGTCCATTGTACTGTTTCTGCGATCCTGAGCTCTCATTCTGCAACTGAGTTATGGCTTTCCTCTTCTATAATTTTCATAATTATTTTTTGTGGGCATCCTCTTGCAAGGTGACAAAACACTCCCAGGATCTCCTTTTGTCTATTTACATACTGCTTGACTCAACCAACAATTCATGGCTTTTCAGCGTGGTGGTAGTTCAACCCTTACCTTTTGGTTGTGTTCCAGATAAATACATAAGATCTGTATGTTCATATTTGGCAAGAGGTTCAGGAATAAGAATTTTAACTATTCATATGTTTTTAACATACATTTTTGACAGCACATTTTAGCAAACCCAATGGGCTTTTGTGTCCCGAGGAGTGTGGGTTTAATTTATAACTCTGTTTTTTACTGAAAGTACAATCTATGGTGATTTACTTAACCATTAGAGATACACTTTTTATTATAAATTACTATATTCCAAGGAAAACATGAGCTGTACAAAACTGAATGAGGTATGTATGGTCCTGACTTTCAAATGGTCCATGATGCAATGAAAGAAAAAGACACAAAAATAGATTATTTCAATAGAATAAAATTCTAAGATATGTGCATGTGTTAGGATAATTCAGAAACACATACAGAGGAGGGAAAGAATTTTATCCTAAGTAAGATACTTTACGTAAGTGCAGTTCTTAATTCACAGAATAATGAACTAGCCATGATTTATCTACATATATTTCATTTGAATCATATCCAGCATTCAAACCCAAGATTAGAATATGTGTGTTTCTTCCTTCAAACTGCAGATCCAATTCAAGCTTTATTATAAATTCTACTTGGCTACTTGTTTCTACATTGCTAGCTCCTTTTTTCCCCACTAAAGCTTTTAACACCATGACTGCAGTAGCTCACATTTTATTTCCTGTTCTTAGGCTAAGCTTGAATTTATTTTAATTGCTTCATCTGTCCTGATTCCAAAGTGAGATTAAAAGTTTTCAGACATTAACAGTACACATGAACTAACTTTATGTCTTTTCACTGTATCACATCTCATACACCTAGGACAGGTGCAATATGTAGTCTATAGGTACACTTTAATGTGATATCTTTTGTCACTCAGGGTCTTGTTAGTGAGAGAAATACTATAGGCTCCCAGTGAATGTTCTTGACCCAATTACTTATTTTCCTATTTTCTTGAGGGCTTTCTTTCACTGGTAATACCCAAATGAACTTTACAAAACTATATATTTCAAACTTATCTGTATCTCAATTCTTATGTTCACATTAAATGGTAACAGGACTATAAAAGTTCAGACCTTATAAAAATTATATTATTTCTTACTATAAAGTATATGATTAAGGACTGCAAAGAAATGTTCTGGTGGACCCTCTATGTTGTAATCACTTGAGAAAAAGTTAAGTTGTTATAAAATATGAAATTATCATCACAGTCTTTTGTTTTTCAATGGAAGTAAGAAATGAGAAAAATGTGTGTATTTTCCAAAAGCAGAAAACCATTTCTCTTAAAATCAAACCACTACTATTTAATATAGTTTGGTAATGGATGAATTTACTCTGAGGTGAATTTCTTTTTTTTTTTTTATATATATACTTTTTATTGCATTTTAGGTTTGGGGGTACATGTGAAGAACATGCAAGATTGTTACATAGGTACACACATGGCAGTGTGATTTGCTGCCTTCCTCCCCATCACCTGTATCTGTTATTTCTCCCCATGCTATCCCTCCCCAACTCCCCACCCCCTGCTGTCCCTCCCCTTTTTCCCC
>PVKV010024752.1:0-30818 GCA_004027835.1 Alouatta palliata | reverse complement strand
GAGGGATCAGGGAGGAGCCACTGAGGATGAGGGATCAGGGAGGAGCCACTGAGGATGAGGGATCAGGGAGGAGCTACTGAGGATGAGGGATCAGGGAGGAGCCACTGAGGATGAGGGTTCAGGGAGGAGCCACTGAGGCTTCCAGATCAGGGAGCAAGGAGCCAGGTTTCCTGATGGCTCAGGGACTAGGGCAAGGCAAAGGAGCCTGGTACTTCTGCCTCTGGACACTCCTCCATGAGGGGAAGGAGAAATAAACCTCTTGCTTTCTATTTTGGTTTTCTCTGTCATACACCACAGAACACACCAAAATGGAAAGTGCTTTCCCCCCTTAGATCCAGGGTGTTGGTTTGTTGCCCAGGTTGGAGTACAGTGGTGCAATCATAGCTCACTGCAGCCTCAACCTCCTGGGCTCAGGTGATCCTCCTACCTCACCCTCTCGAGAAGCTGGGACCAGAGATGTGCACCACCATGCCCAACTACTAAAAAAAAATATTGTAGAGACGGTGTCTCACTGTGTTGCCCAGGCTGGCCTCAACTTCCTGGGCTCAAGCCATCCTCCCACGTCAGCCTCCCAAAGTGCTAGAATGACAGGTGTGTCCCGCTGCACTGAGGCTATTTTCATCTTTAATATACATGTAAAGAAACAGGGGCTCAGGAAGTACCCAAGTGATGGGGCACAAATTAGAATCCCATTTGTCTGCCTGATGCCGCCTAGAGAATTCCAGGGTACCACATGGGAAACCCACGGTGTTGTGCCAGCCAGGAGGAGGCCCTGGCACCATTACCTCCTTATCTCTCAGACCCTGCCGAGGTTGGGCCACCCTGAGATCTAGGCACCCCAGTTCAGGCAGACCCTGTGGACTCAGGTGAAGGGACCCAGCCACTCCCTCCTCCCCTGGCATGAAAGGCTGACCACTCCTGCAGAAAAGAACTCAGGTTTATTTGCAGTAAAAACCATGGTCTGAAAAAACTCATTGGCAGATGTACAGTTTGTGTCCATCTGGGGTTGCCGCCAGTTGGGGGGCCCCCAGATCCCTGACCCACATGCATCGGGCTCCCACATGTTAATCTCAGGCCCCTGCAGTTGAGCCTCCACGAGGAGACCCTGTGTCCTGCTGAAAGCATCAGACTCCCAGGCAGCCCTCCTGCCTTCGTGCAGTGCAAAAACCAAACCACACCGAATACAGATCTCAAAACAAACACACACAAAACAAAAAAATTCACAAAAACCCGGGTTCTCAATTATTTTTTCTCAGTGTCCTTCGTGATCATGATGACTTATTTGTCAACAAACTAAAATATACATCATTTTCTTGCTATTATAAAATCTCTTATTATTCACAGATATATAACGGGAGATTTGGATGAAATAATTACAAACCTTGTTCCCCTTAAAAAACAAACAAGCCAAACAAAACACAACAAAATAAAAACCCCAAAACCAAAACACAAGACCTTTCTGACAACAGCGAACACAGGGGCTGCTGGCTTCCTCCCGCCATCCTCGGTGCCTGCTGGGCCGTGGAGCGCAAAGTGCTGGGTGCGCCCTGACACGCAGGCCCCAGGTGCTCTCTCCCAGGCCGGCTCTTCGCTTCCCTGCCCTGCCTCCAACTCTCCTCATTTCCCGAGCCTTTGTCGGGGGCTACTCTCTCCCCCTGCCGCTGCCCATCCCCATGACTCCTCCCACCTCTCCCCTACACTCCAGAGGCACAGAGCCCAGAGGCTACAAGGCCAGCATCAGAAGAAGCCCCTAGGTCCCCAGCACCACCCACAGCAGGGACCAACCTCCCCCACACCCAGCCTGGGCTGGACACCTCCCACAGGCTGTGCAGCCGGCTGGAGGGAGAAGGGGCTACAGGAAGCCCAGGTCTCACCAGAGGCTTTGGCAAGGAGCCGGGAGGGAGACACGGTCACCAGGTCTCATGCAACATCGGGGTAGAGAAACCAGCGCCTGGCTAGCCCAGCCAGAGGTCAAAGGCCAGGAGTCATGGCTGAGGGAGGTAATGGGGTAGAGCCACCCCAAGAGCACTTATTTTGAGTTGGCCAAGGCCCAGTTTTAGGCTGCAGGGGCCCTTGGAAGGAAGCCCTGCCAGGAGCTGGAACCAGCCTCTCATGCCAAGGCTGGGCAGACCCTCAGGAACTATGCTGCAGGAGAGAAGAGGGGCCTCCTGGAGAGGGACCTGGCGGGGACCTAGAGAGGGGAAAACCATGTTTTCTTCCCTGCTCATTTCAGGGTTTACAAAAGATGTACTGACCTGGCAGCAGGGCAGGGCCGACACTTTCCCAGGTCTCCAGAAAAGGCCTCTCAGAGAGGGCAGGGGACAGTACCACTGACGGGGAGCAGGGTTGGAATTTCATCATCTCAAAGGCCCCTCCCAAGAGAGGGGCCTGCCCTGTGGGGTCTGTGTGTGACCCTGGCATGGAGGGGAGGAGGGGAGGAAGGGAGGTCTGGGGAGCCAGAGGGGCTGCAGAGGGCGACCACAGTGCTCTGTCCTCCTGTGTCCTAGCACAGTGGGGCAAGTGGGCCCGCAGTGAACAGCCTGGCTCTGGTCCCGTCTGCCTCCCAAGGCCTGACGCCTCCCCCTGGGAGCAGCAGGAAAAGACAGGCAAGGCTGAGTCCAGGGGCTGAGCAGAGGGGCTGGGGGCAGGTCCTCTCTGCTGTCCCTAGCCCTCCCTGGGACAGCATCTGACTTTGAAACCTAGGCTCCTGAACGCCATCTCAGTTGGACAGGCGCAGGAGATGGGCTTCTGGCCTCAGCTGCCACCCAGAGCCTGGCTCGCAGCACTGCTGGTGCCCCCCTCCTCTGTGCTCTGAGTGGGGCTGGCCCAGGTTTCCTCTATGTACAATAGCATACCCAGTGACGGGTTGCCGAGGGCAGACTGACAGTGAAATGGTTCGAGTTTAGGATTTTCAATGCCCTCCCCATCCCTGTAGGTGGTGGAAGACTGGGAGGTTGGTATTTCCCCCTGAGTCATGGGGGAGCTAGAAACAGACTTCAGGGCTGGAGTGGATCTCCCAAGAAAATCCACGAGTCCTGTCCACATTCCTGCTGTCACTGGATGCCCTCCTCTTCTACGTACGTCGAAGGAAACCAGCCGATCTGAAAAAGATAGAAAGATCGTGTCTGTGTGTGTGTGTGTGTGTCTGTAAGCACATGTGCATCTTGTGCATGTCTATGTTGGGGTAGGGGCAAATAGAGACTCATGGAGATGGGGGGCCCTTCAGAAGTCCAGAGTTCTCAGCCAGCCTGCTACTTGGAAGGACCTGGTGGAGCCAATGCTTGGGAATAAGAGCAATCCAGAAAAACACCACCCTTGGCCAGTTTAAGACAATCTGCCCACCCTCCAGCTGCCAGTCAGAAAAAAATTAATCTTCCTGAGGAAAAGAACATCACCCAGAACCACTACAGTTTTTCCTTAATACACAAGCTTGGCATTCAGTCAAGACCAAATGATACAAGAGAAAAAAAGCAGGCAGTAGAAATCAGCCTGGAGGTATTGAGGTCATCTGTCAGGGGAGAGAAATAACTCTGATTTGTACTTTTAAGAAAATGGATGAAAAAGCAGACAATTTTACCGAAGAACCTAAATCAGAAATCAAATAGAAATCCTAGAACGGAAAAATATAATGAATGAAATGAAGAATCCAATAGAGGGATTTAGACAAACAGAAGACTAAGAAACTGTAAGATAGGTCACTAGAAAGTGACTAGATAGAAAACCAGAGAGAAAAAAGGATGAAAAACACATAAAATTGTGGAAACCATATGAGGCCATGGTAAAAAGTTCTAACATCCATGTGAATGAAGTCCTTCCAGGAGAAAAGAGAGAAAATGGAACAGACACGCTGCCTGCAGATACTACTCTGGCTGAGAAATTTCCAAAAGTGATGGACATCAAGCCACAGGTTCAAAAGTCTCTGTGAATCCTAAGCAGAATAAATAAAGAGAAAATCACACCTAGGCACATCATAGTAAAAACGGTGAAAAACAAAGGCCTTATTTTTTTTTTTTACATGCAGCACAGTGGGTAGTAGCAACATTTTCTTCAAAGGAGCAACACTAAGAATGTTGTCTGACTTTTCTGCAGAAATAATGGAAGCCAGAGGACAGTGGAATGACATCAGTAAAGTGCTGAAATAAAGCATTTGCCAACTTGGGACTCCATAGCCAGGGAAATGTCCTTCAAAAATGAATTCAAAACAACTCCTCACAAAAAGGAACTAGGTCTCCTTGGAGAAAAGACTGATTCCTGGGGGAGAATGAGTAAGTACATGAGAAGATAGAGTTTTCCTTATAGTAGAATGCTGACTAATATCTATAGTCAAAAAAATCACTGTTTTTCAGCCATACGAGAAATAACAGAATAGATAAAATTCATCAAGGGAAGATAAAACTAGTACGTGAAAGTTTGAAGAGGAACAAAATATTTACCTAACCTCCAAGTGTTACCCTGCAAATTACCTGCTAATTATAGTAACTTCACAGTACAGGAACATAGCAGATATAATCTTAAACACATGATCAAAGTTAATGTCACAAATAATGAGACAAACTGGCATGACTCATCTTCTAACAGGACACTAGGGCATTGAGAAAGTGCCAATGTCCCCATTGTGGTGTTCCCAATGGAAGCTCAACCGAATCAGGAAGAAACATCAAATAAACCCAAATGGAGGGATATCCTATAAAAAAGTTGGCTCAAACTCTTCAAAAATGTAAAAGTCTTATAAAGCGGAGAAAGGATGAGGAATATTCCAGATTAAAGAGAGTTAAGGAGAACAGCAAGTCAACACAATTTATGATCCTGGATTGGACCCTGGACCAGGAGAAAAGAGCTGGAGAAGACATTTTTGGGGTGACTGGTGAGATCTGAATATGGACAGTGGATTGATAATTGTATTATATCAATGGGGAATGTCCTTGGTCTTAGGAAATACTTAGGAGTAAAGAAATATGATTTCTGCAATTTACTCTGATATGAGCTAGAGAGAAATAGACACACCACACACCACACCACACCACACCACGGCACGTGCACGCACACACAGTGCAAGTGATAAAGCAAACGTGGCAAAATGTTCACAACTGGGAAATCTGGGCAGGTTACTGCAACTTTTAAATTGAAATTTTGAAATTTTAAGTTTGAAATTTTGTTTCAAAATTATAAGTAACATTGTACAAGGTGAACATTTTTAAAAAAGGTGAAATAAAGATGTTTTTAGATTCAACAGAAACAGAGAATTCATTAATAGCAAATACACTCTAAAAAATACTAAAGAGAGGGAATGTCAGGTGGCAGGAAAATGGTTTTGGGTGGAAATGTAATAATGCAGGAGGAAATGGGGAGCCCTGGGAAAGGTGAACGGGGGTACATCTGAATGAGTACAACTGCCTAAAACAAAACTAATGTCTTCTAAGGTTTGAATACATAGAGAATTAAGATACGTGACAATACTCGCATAAAAGTTGGGGAGAAAATGGATACAATCAAAAGTTGCAAGGTCCTTCCTTGCATTGTCTGAAAAACAGTAAAAAAAAGTACTCATTTAAGGTAATATCTAAGAAATCAAAGTGCATGCTGTAACCTCTGAGGTTACCACTTAAGAAAAAAGTGTGTAACTAACAAACCAATCTAGGGGAATTAAAAATACAATGATGAATTCAAAAGTAGGCAAGAAAGAAGAAAAAAGGAGATGTGACAAATAGAAAATAAAGATAGATAATTTATTTAAATCCAAATAGCTTGGTAATTACATTACATGTAAATGGGCTACATATGCCTATTAAAAGGCAAAGACTGTGAGATCAGACTGGCTTCCCCAACTCTTTATAAGAGACTCATTTTAAATATAAGGAAGTAGAAAAGTTTACGTAGTATGAGAGAAAATAGTATGCCACACAAAGCACAAACCCCAAGAAAGCTAATGCCCTCTTAACAGCAGATAAAGGAGACTACAGCAAGAATAAATGCCAGAGAAAAGAAGAGACATTTCATAATGATAACAGGGTCAAACTGACAGGAATTATCCAGTAATACTCAAACTAGATGTTCTAAAACTTAATGCTCTGTAGAAAATACCTGGATCTGGGAAAGGGCCCAGGTATGTGCTTATTAAATTACAGCTTCAGGCACTTTTAATGCCAATCACACAAGGACCACTTTGAGAACCACTGGTCCTAGCCCTTCAGGTGAGCTACCTAAGCCTCAGTAGCCTTGACACTTCTGCAGGGCAGTTGGGTAAAAAATGGATCAGACTTGAGGGCCTCCAAGGGGCAGACTGCCTGCTAGGTGAAGGCAGAGCGGCTCCTGCCACCGGACAATGGAAGGGTCAGCACTGGGAGCCCTCTGCAGCCCCATGCACCTGCCCTGTGCAGCTGCAGCTCACAAAGAAAGCTGGGCATTTTCTAACTGGTGGCACAGGGAGCTCTGGTGATTCGTTGCGTAAGTACTGAGAGACATGAGTCAAAGCTAGAAGTCCAGATGGGGCTCTGGGATGAACAGGCCTTGGACTTAACGCAGAATCTTAGGGTGGCCAGGGCACTCTTAGGCCCACGTGGCACTTGGGAAAATGTGAAGGGATGGGGGTGCGTAGGGACTTACTGTGTCTCTACTGCCTCACCAGGACATACATGGGGCCTTAGAGAATGGCAGGAGGAGCCCAGCAAGGACACCGTGTCCTCCTCCGTCCTGTGACCTCCCTTCCTGTAAACAGAGCTTGGAGACTTGAAAGTAATTTGAAGAGTGCGGCCATGAGGGCAGCCCAGAATAAAAACGGAACGGGATGGAGGGTCCTAGGAGCCTGGAGCCAGATAAGACCTCTGTCGCCAATTCCTAGCGGTGTGACCTTGGGTTCGTGGTAAACATCTGGAGCCTCAGTTTCCCCGTGAACCCCAGCATTCTGGGCTGCTGTGAGGATGAGGGAGATGGCAGAAGGTGGCTGGGACAGAGCCTGGGGTGTGGACACAGCTGTGGTGCTAGTCTGCCTAAGCCCGACCAGCTGGGGGCTGCAGCGAGGCCAGCCCTGAGGACTCAGGGTGGGGCCACTCACCCGTCCGTTGGTCTCGCCCTTCCACCAGCCCTGGTCCCCGCCGATGCGGCTGTAGATCCTCACCACGTCACCCTCCCGCAGCGAAAGCTCCCTCATGTCTCGGGCGGCAAAGTTGTACCTGGCCACAGCCGTGCCAATGACGCGGGGCGTGAACACTGGAGGGAGATGGGCAGCGTCACTCAGTTGCAGGAGGGGCCCAGCCAGGGCTTGAGGAGGCCCTTGGGCCAAGCTGGGTCTCTCCCCTGGTGCCCAGAACCCTGCTCGGTACCCTGAGAGGAAGGATATCAAGCAGAAAGGCTCTGGAGGGACACACTGGCCTCCAATTCCAGGGCCCTTCCCCTCTGGGTTTGGGGACATAGCACATCCAAGTTCCTGCAATGAGGATGTTCTCAGGGACAAGAGCAGGTGCTCAGGTGTGGGAAGTAGAAAAGTTCCTTTTTAAAGTTTCCTTTCTTGTTAAAGAATAAGTGTGCTAATAACTCTGTTAAGCCCTATCCTACGTAGCTGTTAGACACGCCGTGCTTACAGGCTCGTAGTACATTCTATGTCCTTGTACTTTAACCAAGATATCTGTGCTGGACGTGCTCACAGGCATGTCCCAGCTCTCCACTGCTTTTACTTGTTTAGAAAAGTTTTAAGTTGTTAGCCAATCAGGTTTTAGTTTAGATTGTGAGGTCTGGCTCCAGCCAACGGAGATCAGACCCAGCAGTGAGGACGACCCCACATGCATACAGGATAAATTTGTTTTCCTTTGTTCATTGCACTCTCGCAGCACAATGGCTAGCAAAAGTACCCTTCCCGTAGCCCAGGAAGTAAAAATGTGTTGCTGAAAGATCCTTTGTCTCAGTGCTGATTTTTCTTTGCAGCACCGAGCATCTACTCCCAACACCAGGCTTTGACTACCATCGCTCTGGTGGTCCCCCAATTCCAGAGTCCAAACCCAACCAGAACCCCAGTGGAACCAGCTTGGCCCAGATGCAGAATCCTGATAGACAGGTGACAATGACCATGGCCAAGGGGGCAACACACACGGCTGCTGGGAAGGGGCGTTGACTCTGGCAGCCAAAAGCCATGAGGTCAGGGCTGACTGAAACCCCCTCTTCCCTGCACCCAAGTCCCACAGCTCCTCCTCATGGCCACCTGCTTTCTGCTACCAGAGGCAAAGCTCTTGATGAACAAGGAGGAATGACAGTGGACGGGCTGGGCAAGTGGCCATTGGGGTGGGCATGTCCACAGGGAGTGGGTGTTGACAAGGGCAGGGCCAAGCCTGACATGTCCTCAGGTGCCCACAGCAGCCTCTGCCCAGTCTCCCCAGCCCAGTCCTCCCCCCACCCAGCGCCAGACTGCGGGCAACTGTGGTCACGTCAGACAGGGCTGTGAGGCCACTGGGCAGCTCCGTGCTGGGTTTTCTGAGGCAGCTGCCGCAGGCCTGGTCCCCCCACACCGTGGGCAACAGCGGTACCTGACCAGAAGGGAGCGGAGGGGCCCTGAGAAGCAAAGCTGAGGCCCTGAGGACTGAGAAAAGAAAAGTTGTAGGAAGCACAGGAAGCTGCAAAGAGGCGAGAGAGAACGTGAGGCGGGCGGCAGGGCATTCGTGCAGTCACGGCGGGCACAGCTACAGGCTGGGGGCAAGGGGTGGGGCAGGCCCTGTGGCAGGGGAGGCCCTGTGGAGAGGCAAGGGCGGCAGGGGGCAGCGTGGGCTGTCAAGCCCCAGCCTGGCACAGGCACCGCTTGGCCACACCTGAGCAAACCTGGAGCTACTCTCTGTGCCTGTGCCCTTGAGAGCACACTGGGACTACCTCCTCTCACGCCCTCGCCTGGCACACAGCAGGTGCTCACTAAGGCCTGCTGTTCCTCTCCTGGCCAGCTCGGCCTGTGTGGGAGCCATGGCCCTGCAGGTCACTGCAGGCTGGAGGACACGGGATGACTATGGACAGAGTCCTGAGCTGGAAGTCACATGCTCTGGGCCTGCCCCTGCCCAATTCCACGTGGCCTTCTCTGTTCTGGGCTGTGGAGTCCAATCTGCAAACAGGCAGCCTCTCACAGAGGAGGCCCAGGGCTGGGCACAGGGAGGGGTCTGGAAGCGGTGGGCCTGCCCTGTTCTCTCCCACCAGTGACAGTTCCACGCACAGGGGTCTCCGCCTGGACTTGGCCCCTCCAACCCCTGTTGGTCTCTGGGCAAGGGAGCCAAGACACAGAGCAGCAATTCTGAGCAGGTGTGGAGTCCCTGCCTGTCACACGGCCCAGGAGATGCCACATGACAGCATTTGTGACGGCCGGGGGGGCCGGAGCCAGTACCATGTTCCCGGGGTGGGACTCCTGGCCTGGGTCTGTGAGGGCTGGATCTGGGCCCCGAAAAGTGGGCCAGAGCAGACCCCTCCACGGAGCGCTGGTGTGCCGGCTGGGCTGGGGTGTTACCTGGGGACCGGCTGGAGGCCCTGGAGGCAGAACGTTCCCGGGACTTGTAGGGGTACTTGAGTGTGGTGTCCAGCTGCTTGAAGCTCTCCTTGAGTGAGTGGCACTGGTAGTACTCCACCAACTCCTGCAGGGCACACACACGCACTGATAGCTGTCGCCGCCTCCAGGAAGTCCTCCCCCAGTGAGCTGGCCTCCCTTTCCCACCTCCTGCTTCATGTTGGGTAGAGACTAGCCTCCTGGACTCCTCAGAACTTCCCACTTCCCTGCAGCCCACAGTGGGTGGTCAGTACCACGAAGCAACTCCCCCGAATGTTTCTAGGAAAAATAATCTGCAAAAGATGCCAAGACCGACCAGCATGGACGCTGACTGCAACAGCCTCTGTAATGGAAAACACGGAAACACTCTGTATCCAGCACTTGGGACAAGCTTCTAGAAATAACAGGATCTCCAAGTGACAGAGTGTCACGCGGCCATCAGCCAGGGAAAGATTCATTAATGGCAAATGTTTGTGACCTTGAAAAGTTGGCTAAAAATTAGTTGGAGTATTGCCAGCATTATTATTTAAAAAGGTCAATATGAACCACACCTAAGCTGTGTGTAGAGAGGTGCTTACGGACTTACTAACACACAAACATTGGGATTTCTTTTTTTTTTTTTGAGACGGAGTCTCCCTCTGTCACCCAGGCTGGAGTGCGGTGGCGAAATCTCAGCTCACTGCACTAGCCCCAGACAGCTCCTGCCACCTGCCTACCTGCCCTCTTGCCTGTTTGGGGCCCGGCACCCCCAGCTGCTCAGCTCCCCGCTCTCCTGGATACAAACAATTCTCGTGCCTCAGCCTCCCAAGTAGCAGGGACCACAGGCATCGCCACCACACCCAGCTAATTTTTGTAGACATGGGGTTTTGCCATGTTGGTCAAGCTGGTCTCGAACTCCTGACCTCAAGTGATCCATCCACCTCAGCCTCCCAAAGTGCTGAGATTACAGGCGTGAGTCCCTGTGCCCAGCCCGGGATTATGGATTTCTGCTTGACCTTACGCTTTCCTGTGGCCGCAGCTAAGCGCTTGGGGGTTCTCGTCCGTAGTTCTCAATACATACAACTTTTGTAATTAAGAAAACGTCGGCATAACTAACATCATTCTGAGCATCATGCCTGTAACTGCATTCCGGCTGGGATGGAGGGTGCGGTGAGTTGGGGAAGGAGTTGTCTGAAGCCATACGTATGTCAGGGGGGTACCGGGCCAGGCCTCGCTTTCTGCTCTCACAGGAGGATGGGCACGAGAAGGCTCTGGGGATGCTGGTGGCCCGGGCTGCCCACACTCCGCCCCTGCACTACCAGGGTCAACCACCCTGCCCAGGCTTTGGGGGTCAGAAGTCCCAATTCAGGAGGCTGTGACATAGCTCTGACTGTCCCAGTGCCTTCAAAACCAATTCCCTAAATCCTTCCCACATTGGGAAGAATCAGTCCTCACAGGAAACACGGCCATTGGCTCAGGGCCCGGAGGAAGCCCCTGTCCCCCGCGGCTGGCCTGGAGTCACCTACCAGGAGGCTGTCGAATTTCTTGGCCTCCGTGATGTGGATCCAGTTGTCCTTCTCCACCACTTTGATGTGCTTCACCTCATCGTTGAACCTGGAGAAACACACGGCTCCGGTGGTCACTGCGTGAGGGCCGCACGGCCCCAGGCCCCCGGCAGCCAGGCTTGTTCTGTGTTTGCTGCAGCGAAGCCCCTCATCCCCGGCCCCTGGGCCACTCTCTGTCACCCTGTCTGACCCCATTCCTTCGGGCCGCCAGCCCCAGACAGCTCCTGCCACCCACCTGCCTGCCCTCCTTGCCTTTTTGGGGCCCGGCACCCCCAGCTGCTCAGCTCCCCACT
Source organism: Alouatta palliata (assembly GCA_004027835.1). Lineage (NCBI taxonomy): Eukaryota > Metazoa > Chordata > Mammalia > Primates > Atelidae > Alouatta > Alouatta palliata. The sequence continues at coordinate 19,476 of PVKV010024752.1, read as the reverse complement.
CTCCTGGCCTCCAGCCCTGCCAGGGCGTCCTGTCCCGGGCTTCTGTTCATTTGCTTCTCAGCACTGGGAGCCTCTCCTCCTCCCGTGGAGCAGCCGGGCCCAGCCCTGACATCTCCTGACATCTGCCCCTGCACATCCGCTGGGCCGGCCAGGCATCGGGGCTGCTCCTCAGGGGCGCCGAGCACAAGCCTGTCTGGGCCTCAACACCGGCTGCTGCCCCTGCCAGATGCTCACCTCCTTCTGTCCTCCTGGCCCTCTTGTGTCCTCAGGTCTCAATTCAAATGTGACGGTACAGGGGAGCCCTCACACCCCTCCCCCAAAGCCACCCGCCCCCTTGCCAGACACAGACATCACAAGAAAACTACAGCCCAATTCCCCTAATGACCATGGCCGTGGAAATCCCAAGCAAACAACTGGCAGCACGAATCTCCCTCCGGCACAGTCAGGCGGCGTTTAATCAGAGACACGTCCTGAGAGACGAAGGCAGGCGCTTCCATCACCGTACGAACGCCACGGAGCGCATTACCCAGGCCTGGGGGGCATGGCCGAATGCGCACCCCGCACACGAGGGGACGGCAGAGCCTTTTGCTCCCAGGCTACAGACCTGCACAGCGAGTACTATACTGAACACCGCAGGGAGCTGTAACACGAGGTCAGCACAGAAAAGGTGTGGCAAAGGCCGGGCGCAGTAGCTCACGCCTGTAGTCCAAGCAGTTTGGAAGCCAAGGCGGGTGGATCACCTGAGGTCGGGAGTTCAAGACCAGCCTGACCAACATGGTGAAACCCCGTCTTAAAAAAAAAAAAAAAAAAAAAAAAGGAAAGGTGTGGCAAAACACAGTATAAAAGATGGCGATGGTCCCGTAAGATTGTAACAGAGCGGAGAAGTTTCTGTGGCCTGGTGACATGAACGCACAGCCCATTACTCGTGTGAGTGTGGCTGTGCCGGCTTAAACAAACCCACAGCGTTGCCAGGTCAGACAGAAACACAGCACAAACAGTCTGTGCAAGCCCACGAGCTCGTGGCGTGGAGAGGATGGTGGGCTCCACTTCAGAACCGCGCTGGGGGAAGTGTGTCCTTGAGCCCAGAGCCGCCACTTACTTGATGCTTATTGCAAAGCGTTCAGCCTCGGCAGGCCGCTCCCTGATCAGGTAGGTCCCGCTGGCGTGGGACTTGAGCAGGTTGTCCGTCTGCTGCCTCTCCATGTTACCCGCAAACCTACAGGAGGGGCCGGGAGGACATGAGAGCCACAGTGAGGACAGTGTCTGGGGGGCCCAGCCCTCCATGCGTGGCGGGCCACGTGAAGCACTCTGCAGTTCTCATCCGAGAGCTCATCTCCGAATGCACCCCAGAGGAAGAGGCTGGGTCCCCACGAGCGGGCACCACCATGGGTGGGTTCCGGCATCCGAGCCCTGTCTACGATGGGATACAGTGAGGCTCAGGACAGATCATGAGAGGGGTAAGAGAGAGGGGTGACTGTGGCCTCCAGCCAGTCCCACGAGCTGTCTTCTGCTCTACAGACCCTGAGGCCCTGCCAGAGGCGTTCGGCGTATTCAGTAGATCCAGTTTCCTTCCTAAAATATATTTTCACTGTTTCAAAAGCAGCAATGGCATAATGGCTTCCGGATTTTTTTGGTACCACACTGCAGACTGCCAACGTCTATGTCAGTGGGATTTTGAACAGACTTTGAAATGAAGCTCTTCCTGCCACCTCTACTGCAATGAAGCCCCCCGGAGAGGGCAAGGCAAGCTCTCCTCAAAATCCACTGCCATGTCATCAGGTGAGTTAGGACTTCGGTGACTTTGAACAGACTCACTGTTCCCACCAAGCAACTGTACTAAGTCAGTGAGTGATGACACCTGTGACCTTCAACATGCCACTTTCATATAGTGCAGTTAAAATTTAAAAAGGGTTTTATTCCCTGAAATAGCTGAGCCGGCTGAGCTGTTTTAGAGAGGGTTAACAGCTGCCTCCAGGACAGGGATTCCCCCAAGCTCCCGGCAAGTTACAGCCCAGGAGGGAGAAGGCATTTGGGAGCCACTAACACCTTCTCCCACCCTGCCAGCCACTCACAGGCACCATCCCGATCCTCGGGCACACCCCCATAATGAAGAGGTCACCGGATGCCCACGTCCGCAGCCCACCATCCACTCACCAGGGGTACGCAGTGTAGTCGATCTCTCGGGACAGTGGCCGGCTGATGGGTGGCTGGCGACAGACCACACAAGTGTTAGCGTCCCCCCAGGGCCACCCACACAGTAGGGCTCAGGGGGATCGTTGTCAGTGACCTCACCCCAGGATTGGCTGTCCTGGACGGCACCATCGGTGGATTCAGCCCCAGTGCCCTGAGCCCGGGAGGACAGCCAGGACAGCCTCATGGCCGAGTACATGCCCTGCAGGTTTGATGGAATGGACGCCAGTGCAGCCACCAGCTAACACATGATCCCCCACGTGTGAGGTGTTCTCAGCCACTGCACGTGAGCATACACACAGCCAAGGCTCCCTGCTCCAGAGGCCCCGAAGCCCTGGGGCGGTGGCCTGGGGGTGGCCACACTCAGGCGGGCACTGCCACTCCAGTGAGCAGGTAGGGCTCCCTCCTTGGCTAGAGCCCCCGACCCTGGCCTCACTGAGCTTCAGAGACTACCTCTTCCTTCCGCACCCTATTCACCACGCAGATGGGGAAACTGAGGCCTGGGGAAGGGAAGGAACCTGACCCAGACCACCTAGTGAGTTCGTGACCCTGGTCCTCCCCTGCTGCCTGGTCCCCATCCAAAGTGCCCTAAGTGCTGAGCACTTTCCCTTTCAGCAGAGGTAGCGCACGGGGCTGACAGGGCTGGGGCCGGTGGGGCGGGGGGCGGGGGCACTGGGTTGCTGCAGTGGTGTTGGGAACCCACCCGCTGCACCTTCAAAGGCTTCAAACTTTCACTACTTTTTATTTTTTTGAGATTGAGTCTCATTCTGTCATCAGGCTGGAGTGCAGTGGCACAATCTCGGCTCACTGCAACCTTCGCCTCCCGGGTTTAACGATTCTCCTGCCTCAGCCTCCCGAGTAGCTGGGACTATAGGTGCATGCCACCACGCCCGGCTAATGTTTGTATTTTTAGTAGAGACAGGGTTTCACCATGTTGGTCAGGCTGGTCTTGAACTCCTGACCTCATAATCCACCCACCTCAGCCTCCCAAAGCGCTGGGATTTCAGGCATGAGCCACCATGCCCAGCCCACACTTTCACTTTTAGCTGTCCTTTTGGGGGCTGGAGGTGGAGTAACTCATTTTACTCCAGGCTGGCTGCTTCCTTTCTTAACAGAGCCGATAATTCACTCCATGCCCCTCAGATGAAAGAAATATCATATTGCCTTTATTTTAAATAGCATAAAGTCTAGCTTTGATTCCATATGGATGAGGGAGCTTTTTTCTCTCTAAGGCTGCATGACAGTCCAAGAGAACTTACAGAGTCCCTGAAATTTGGAGAGAGGCAGCTGGCTAGTCTCCAATGCAATACAGCTGCTGCAGAGATACCTGTTTCTAAAACCACAACGAAACCACAGCCCATCAGCTGAGCCCCTCAAACGGAGGAGAGTGGGCCACCCCACAGCCCCCCACCCATCTTCTCTCTGGGCTCCAGCTCCAGGAAGCAGCTCGCAGCAGCCTAAATTTAGCAAGGACGTCCCAAACAAGCCAAAAATGTCCACGTGAGGAGGCAGCTCCCGGAACCCTCAGCACCCAGGCCACCGTGCTCTGGAAGCTTCCGAGGGAAAGGACTCACCCTTCCATCCACAGGGCAGGGCTTCACAGACGAGCTGGGGAAATACCCTGACTTCCTGGTTTGCACCAGACGACCCTGGCGGAGGAAAGAGATGGTTAGGACAAGGGGGCCGAGCCTGGCCTAAGGGAGTGTGGGGCCATTTACATGGACTCAGCGTACGGCAAGCCCGCTCCCGAAGGGCGGGAGAACCTGCGCTTCTTTCCCCAGCTCAACTGACCTGATCACCTGATCTCTAGGCGTCCCACCCTAGAGATGAGAGCGCTAAGGCTCGGTACATCAGCAAAGCCTCTCTGCAAGGCCACCCAAAAAGCTGTGGCCCTGGTCACAGCTGGGGAGGGACAGAGCAGGACTGAGGATCTGTACAGCAGACGGCCTTTTGTGCCCTCTGACCCTCCTGTTACATGAATGTAGGGTCTGGTACAAGAAGTTCCTCACCAAGTATGGACTGGTAATAATCACGACAAAATGGCTACCGCATCAGTGTGACCTGAACATGAACAGACGTCAGCTCCTGCAGGAGGCTGCCTTGCTGGGCTAAGTGCCCCCGAGCCCCCGTGGCGCTCTGCTGACCTGCGGGTCATGGGGCTCCCTTGAGCACTAGGCTTGGTGGAGGGGCCCAGGAGTGGGTGTCTGAGTCCTTGGCTCAAATGCTTGGGTGCCAGCACGCTCAAGGACATGGGGCCTCAGCGTGTCAGGAGGAGGGCATGTGTTCCCAGGACCCTTTCCAGCCCAGCCATCTGCTGAAGGCTCAGTGGCCTCCACTGTGGGCCTTGGAAACAGAATCGCGCATTCCTGGCTCAGAACTGTAAACCACATCATGATGATGCCACCTGTGCCCACCTTGGGAAGGGGTGACCCCGCCTGCTCACCCCACGATGCTGCGAAGGTTGCTGGCCTGAGCTGAGGCAGGGGTGGGGAGGAGGGTGGGCATGGCATGGCCAGGGCAGAGGCCTGGGGAAGGCCTAAGGGACACAGCAGAATCAGGAAGGACGGGGGTCAATGGAGAAGGGCCTTGGGCGCCAGGGTAGGAGGGCCTCTCCCAGGAAAGGACGCTGCGTCCCCTACCATGTGAAAGCAAACACCCCGGGAAGACCCGGCTAAGGTTGCCAAGAATGCATGCCACAGCGCAGAACAGAGGCACTGAGGCAGGAGAGGCCCTGCTAGCTAGCCCGTGCCTCCTGCTCCCCGGTGGTCCCTCGCCTTCCGCCTCCGCCCCTGCCTGGGGATGTGCAGGACTTAGTGCTGCTGCCCTGGGGAGCAGGGAGGAGCCGGAGCCGGGGACCCTCCACCCTCCCGGGCCCCAGGACACACCTCCCACCACGGAGACTCAGGGTCGCCCCTCAGCAGCTCAAGCACGTCGCCCGTCTGGAAGGTCAGCACAGGCTTCCCGGGAGGGGCTGGGTTGCCATTGTAATTCTGCACGGCCACCATCTTGGGACCTGCAAAGGACAGGACAGCTCACTTGGTGACTCAGCAGCTCATTCGGTGACTTGGGCCGGGCCAGCAGCCCACCCCAGCACACACACCCCTGCACCTGCTTCTCCCCTCCGTAAATCCTAAGTATCACAAGTATTTATGCAATACACAGATTCAGGGGTCACTGTGGCAACGGAAGCTTATTTTGAGATGGCACTTTGTGTTTTCTTCCAAACACCTTTCAGATCTGTGACCAAGAGGCAGATGTGTGGAATGGAAGACAGGGTGACGGGTCAGCAGGCCCAGCGGCTTGCCCAAGGCCACAGAGCTCGCAGAGGTGCTCTGGGCCTGAAATGGCGGTCCTGGCTGTGCCCCAGGGACTCTGGAGGCCGCTCTTAACAAGGCTCACTCTGACCCAGCCCCGCCCATGGCTCTCAAGGAGCCCACGTCTGGCCCAGCCCAGCTCCCACCTGGTCCCTGCCGACAGGGGTGAGGCTGTGCTGAGCGCTGCCTGACTGCGCTGAAGTTTGCAGAGAACACAATGCCTTCTACACATGCTGTGTCTACAAGCATGTTTCCATTAAGCTACCCGCAGCAAGGTGGCCAGGGAACGGGGCATGCGGTGGGGGGATGGAGGATGTGGTGGGGGGACAGGGGATGAGGCGGGGGGACGGACGGTGTGGTAGGGGGACAGAGGACGTGCTGGGAGAACAGAGGACGTGGTGGGGATGGCAGTGTGTTTTGGTCTCAGGTCTCTGGCTGTAGCTGGGTGCCCATCACTGGCTGGAAGGCCCTTGCCCCTCTGCAGGCTGGGTCCAGTCCCCACAGCGCAGCATTGCCTTATGAGAAACAGAGCCAACTCCCAAGGAGGTGCCACGGAGGTGGCAGAGGCAGGAGGGCGGGGCCCAGGAGGGCGGGGCCCAGGCGGCAGCATCCGGAGCCTGGAGCCGTGGAGGGCTGGGCAGACCTGGCCATCACCACATCCAGGCCCTGGCTCAGCTCCCAGGTGACGGCTGAGGCTGACGTGGGAGACAGCAGAGGGGCTGAGCCCAGACGACTCACCTGGCCCGGCTCCAGAGGCGTCCTGTGAGGACAAGGACAGAACACAGTGACACAGTGATGAGGGAAGCATGCATCGACCCACCCCGCCCTCCTTGTCTCCACTCATCCCCAGATAGAGGGGTGAAGGAGCAGGAGAGGAGAGGGACACTGTTCCCCGTGCGAACCCCCCACCTTGGCAATACACTCCACCTCTGTGCACCTCCACTCCCGGCAGGTCTGTGCCCTTCCCTCTCCCACTCCTTACCACGAGCTCCTGCCTCCTCCAGGAAGCCTGTCCTGACCACCCACTCTGAGCCCAGGCTTTGTAGCCTCCATCTGGGATGCACAGTGCCAAATATGACTAAGTTTCCCTCCTCCACCAAGGCTGGTTCACGTGGACCCCACAGCTCGAGGGGCACACAAAGGCCCCGGAAGTGAATTCAGTGACTCCGTCCCCACATCACCTAAACAGCGGGCTCTGAGCCAACTGGGGACTCGGGGGCAGGGGGGCTGCTACAAGTCCCAGAGCTGCACCCACAGCCGCGAGCAGCCAGCAGGCAAGAGACTGACAGGGCAGCTGGGACAGGAAGACCCCGCTGGGGCCTCCAGAGGACTCTACTGACACCCACCAAGGAAGGCAGAGGCCTCTTGTGACCAAAAGTGGCTCACCCAAGACCCAACTGTTTGCCCCTCACCACTCCGGTGGCCCCAGGAGTTGTCAGAGGCAAACAGTTGGGTCTTCCTGGCTCCGGGCATACAGGGCTGTGGCGGGGGCGGGGCAGAGGGAGGGGAAACAGTTTGGAGACTCACCAGATCGGCTGGAGAAGCTGGAAAGGAAGCAGGCCAGGCGTTAGAGGGGAGGCCGCCGACGCCAAGGCCCCTGACGCCAAGGCCCCGCGAGGCTCTTGCTCACACCAACCCGAGCCTCTGGGCCGAGCTGAAGACAGGGAGCCACGCTACAAAGTGGTCTATCTTGGACATGGATCATGGACACACAGGTCCGAGCTCGTGGCTGCGACAGCCTCTCAGTTACTTCTGGCAGCGAATTCCGAGCTCTGGCTTTAGGGGGCCCACAGGAGAACTCGCACTGGGTAACAGACCTGAGATGCCAAAAAGGTTGTCCTGCCTGGGCCGCCTCTTTTGAAGGGCGGCAGCTGCCTGATCACTGGGTGGTGGCTGGCACTCACAGGGGGGATTTCCACAATCACTTAGTGATGCCTACTGGGGCACGTGGCGAGGAGGCACTGGTGCGCATGCTACCTGCTTGCTGGCCTCAGCTCAGACACCCAGGTGCCGGCACAGTTAAGGACACAAGACCTCAGCAAATGTCCCCAAGACCAGCCATCTGCCAAGCTGGCTCCCACCCACCACCAGAGAAGGCAAGGACCCCAACAGCTCACACACAAAGCTGACGTGACCTCCACACCACCCAGCACTCACGGTGCAGACAGCTCTGGGCAGACAGAGGTATCCACAGTCACCAGAGAATAGGTTCCAGCTCAGTGGGCAGGGGTCAAGGGGCAGGCAGTGCCGCAGAGGCCAGCTGCACAGTAGCAATGCCTGTGCCTAATGAGGGCTTCCCAGACGAAAGGCTATCAGGAGAGGCCAGCATCTCTATGGAGCATCTCGGCCTCCACGGGTAGCACACAGGTAAGCCTGCCTGGGCAGAGCCCAGAGGTGAAGGCTACCATGGTCCAAGGATCACTGCCCAGAGCCGAACCCCAGAGCAAAGGCAGAAGCCTGGATCAAAGGGAAAGCACTTGGACATTCTGCAGGGAAAAATGGCTACCTGTGGCAAGGATGGTGTACCCCAGGAGAGGGATGAGGAGGGGAGCCAGGACACAGGCCCTTAGGGGTGTCCCAGGTCCCTGAGAATGGAGCTGGTACCAGCCAGGGGCTGCCAGGACATGGGAGAATGATGACCACAACGCTGGCTTCCAAAAGCCCTACAGCTGCCTATCTGAGGGGATCCCAACTATTAAGAAAAATTCGGCTGGGTGTGGTGGCTAACACCTGTAGTCCCAGCAATTTGGGAGGCCGAGGCGGGCGGATCACGAGGTCAGGAGTTCGAGACCACCCTGGCCAACATGATGAAACCCCATCTCTACTAAAAATACAAAAATTAGCTGGGCATGGTGGCATGTGCCTGTAGTCCCAGCTACTTGGGAGGCTGGGGCAGGAGAATTGCTTGAACCCAGGAGGCGGAGGTTGTGGTGAGCCGAGATCGCACCATTGCACTCCAGCCTGGGTAACAAGAGCGAAACTCCGTCTCAAAAAAAAAAAAATTAGCCGGGCATGGTGGCATGCGCCTGTAGTCTCAGCTTCTCTGAAGGCTGAGGCAGGAGACCCGTTTGAACCCGGGAGGTGGAGGTGCAGTGAGCCAATATCGCACCATTGTACTCCAGCCTGGGCGACAGCATGAGGCTCCATCTCAAAAAAAAAAAAGAAAAGAAAAAGAAAACTTCAAAACCATAAAGAGACAGAAGGGTAGGTGGGCATGCGTGTCTGCAGGAAGCAGGACAGTGCCCGAGGCCTGGTGGCAGCTGGCTTTGCCTAGGGATAGCAGGAGTTGTTTTTCTCTCCTCCTTTACCCTTCTCTACATTTTCCAAACTGTCTACGGAAAATCAGTAATTAATAATGGGTGGGTGGGAAACAGAAAAAAAGAAAACTTGGAAGGAAATATACCAAAATATTGCCTTTCATTATTTCTACGTAGGTTCACAGGTGATGTTTTTTTTTTAAATTTTCTTTTTTTTTCTTTTTCTCCAAATTTTTGATAAGTAAGGATGTTACTTTTAGAATCAGAAGAATTAAAAACCGTTCTTAGCAGTGGCAGCCAGTCGTCTGGGAGAGGGACAGGCAGCCACGAGAGGGCAGTATTGATGGGCACATCCGAAAAGCTACATTCAGGCCACAGGCTGCCTGCAGAATCCTCCAGCACAGACTCCAGGGGCTGTGGGATCCTGCGCACAGCTAGGGGACTGCATTGGGCCTGTGGTGGGGATGAGGGGGTCTGGGCTGACCTTCTGACCCTCTTCCCAGCACAGAGTACCGGGCTGGCACTCATAGTAAATGATGAATTAACTATTGATCTAAAGTCACAGCTCAAAATACATTCTGGGCAGTGGCATCTCGGGGTGACAAGCTGGCCTGGCTTGTTTTTCTGTCTCAAGACCCTTCCAGGAGGCCCAGGGAGCCTCAGCCCGGGCACAGGGGGCTCTTGGTTGAACGGAAGCTCCACTGCTAAGTGCTAAAGAAATCACTGAAGGTTTCAGGCCTGTCTGGGGCTGATAACGGAGGTGACATTCTGATGTCTGAAACCCTCTGGAGAGAATCGTCTCAGGCTTTGCACCGCTGTCCAGCTGCCCTGCGCTGGGCACAACCCCAAATGTATGCCCCCCCGACCCAAGATGCTTCAGAGGCACCTCCAGGGCGCAGGGGCCATCCCTGCCTCTGCCCATTGCCAGCCTGGCTCAGCTGAGCCTCAAGCTTCCCTAAATGGGCACGAACAGAAGGGAACCACGTAAATGCCACGTGTGTACGTGTGCATGTGTGTGTGTGTCTGAACCATTTACTAACAAGGCTATAGCTACTGACAGCCACTGGGAGAACCCAGAGTGACAGGTGTTTCTGTGATGAGAAACCTCCATGTACCTGCCGAGAATGTTCTGTGCGGGGTTTGGGGGTGGAGATTCTGGAAGCTTACTCCCTGCGTGGGGCAGGGGATGCAGGAGATGGGGAGGGGTCCTCGAGTGCCAATTAGGAGAGACGGCTTGGAATGGAATTCATTCTGGCTGTGTCTCCTGGTAAGTGTGTGGCGTGCGGCAGGTGTGTGCCCCGGGGCACATGAGCATCAGTGTCCTCATCTGCTTCCTGCCCCGTGGGAGGCTGTGGCTGAGGCCCGGTACCCGGGTGGTAGCGGGCAGGGCTGGGGCAGTACTCACTGATCTTGCAGGGGGGCATGACCTCCAGGCACTCCTTGTGTGCCCCGATGCCGCACTTGGTACACAGGTAACCCTGGTAGAAGGTGCCCCTGTACAGGGGAGGGCAGGAGGTAATGTCAAGGCTGGGTCCGGCTCCTCACGCCTCTCTGCCACGGTCAGAGCCCTTGTCCCCACCCAGGCTCACCTGGCGGGCTGCCTCCCAGTGGACACATTCCTCACAGCCCTTAGCATCCAGGACCCTCCCTTACCAGGTAGCCTGACACCTGCTTCCCCACCTCCTCCCGGCTGGCTCCCCGCCCCACACAGCATCCCTGGGCACCCAGGAACAACCACCTCCTGGCTAGATCTGAAACTCCAAGGGTTTGGCTGGGCTTTTTTTTTTTTTTTTTTGAGACAGTGTCCCCGTCTGTCACCCAGGCTGGAGCACATCGGCTTCATCACAGCTCAACCTCCAGGGCTTAATCAAATCTCCCACATCAGCCTCCTGAGTAGCTGGGACCACAGGTGCAGGCCATCACGCCTGGCTGACTTCTGCATTTTTGGTACAGACTGGGTTTTGCCATGTTGCCAGCCTGGTCTTGAACTCCCGGGCTCAAGTGATTCGCTTGCCTCAGCCTCCCAAAGTGCTGGGGACTACAGGCATGAGCCATGCCTGGCACGGGCCTGACTCTTGTGGGATATACTCCCTTAACACCTCAGGGCCTCCCCCAGGGAACTTGGGACCGACAGAACACAGCTCCCTCGGGGGCCTGGGGTGGGTGTGGAGCGAGGTGAGGTCTGAAGGAGGGGGTTTCCCGCACCTGAGGAACATTTTGCAGGCTTTGCAGTTGGTGGGCTTGTCAAACGTGTACATCTGGAAACTGTGGTGGTTGGCATTGGCTTTGTCTGGCTTGATGTTTGACCTGGCAGGAGGGAAAGAGAGCAGATGCTTCACCCACCAGATTCCCGAGCCCCCTGATGTGGCCATCCTGGGAACCAGCTGGCTCCGGACCCAGGCTATGCAGAAAGCCGGAGGGCCTGAACTCCAAGCCTGGCTCTGCCCCCAACATGGGGTGGCCTCGGGGCCCAGACTCCCTGCTGGTAGAAGGCAGGTCAGAGAGGAAGCTTTAACGCTCTGCGGCACTGGCCTGAGAGAACCTCCCAGGTGGGACCAGTAGTCTAACGTCTTGAGTGGGATTGGATGCGGGCAGGTGTGCTCACTTGTCAAAACTCAGAAAACATGCTTCAGATTTGCTTGCCTAATTGGATATAACCTTGAAATTTCAGAAGCTAAACAAATACTGGGCCCCCTGAGGTACTTAGGGGGGCTGCAGTGGTATGCACTTCACTTTGACACAGACCTGCTGCTAGACGGCCAGGGCAGAGTGGGGTGATGCGGACGGTGAGAAGGTGGCTATTCGCCATCACGTGGCGTCACCTTTCATGAACACTTGAACTTTTCCACAACAGAATGTTGGGGAGAAAGTTACAGGCCACGGAAAGCGAATGGTGGAAGAGGAGATGCCCCAGGAGCCCCCCCGAACCCCCCCGACACACACACACACACACACACACACACACACACAGAGCCTGGGTGCAAAGCAGCTGGCTGTGTCTATTCCCGTCAGCCAGGCCCTGACCTGCTGTGTCCAGTGGTTCCCATCTGATCCTCCCTAAAAGGCCAGAACACAGGCCTTCCCCTCTCCATTTCACCAGAGGGAACAGGCAGGGAGGTGAGCGCACCTGCCCGAAGGCCCCAGCTCACCTGCCCGAAGAGCTCAAGCACAGGCCATCCTGACCGCCCCTCAGCGTCAGTGTACCGGGAACCCACTCATCGTCTTTCTATTCACATATCTAGGGGTACTTCTGGAGTTCATGGAAAAATACTTATCTGACTTCAAAAACAGGTGTCAAGCCACCAGCCCGTAAGACCCTGATGACTGGGGCACCAGGAATCCTCTGGCATCATGGCCACTCCCAGCAGGTCACTGCTCTGCGGGCCAGGTGAGCAAGGCTCAGCCTCAAGGGTGGCATAATTCATTCCAGCAGGACGGTGGAGCCCGCCTGGGACCGGCTGTGGCAGAGGGAGAGCCTCTCACGCTGGATCAGTTGTTAAAAGGGATGTCGCCAAGGTAGGCTGTCTGTGCCCCTGACATTCCAATTTCGCCTTCCACCGCCCCTGGTCTGAGAGTCCACCTGGGCTTCCACCCCTGATACAACTCATCTGAGCAGGACCTGGGGCTGCCCCTGGACTCACATGGCCATCTCAAACTGCTCCATCCACTTCCTCTTCATGTCTTCTGTTTTGCAGAAAAACTGGAAGCCCTGCTTTCCTTGCAGGTGAATTAGGTAGAAGCCGTAGGACCACTGCAGAGGGAGAAGAGACATGCTTGCAACGGACACGGCTTCAGACATGCAGGCACACGTACACGTGTACTCCCGTCTGTGCTGTACGTGTGTATACACCTACATGCTTGGTGGCCTGTGCCTGTGCGAACACATGTTCTCATGTGTGTACATGCACTCTTGCCCACGCTGTATGTGCACGCATGTGCCTCTGAATGCACGCACACACAGCTGTGTGCCCACATCCTCACGTGAGAATACATATGCGCTGTAGCTTCCTCTGTGCACACACAGTAGTGCGTTCCTGTGTGTACGTGGACGTGCATTGTGCCTGCGCGCATCTCTGCACGTGCACCTGTGCCTGAGTGTGCCCTGCACTCGGGTGGGCATGTACGTGTGCACGCACACACTTGTCTCTGTCCCCGCAGGTACACATGCATCCTAACGTGTATGATGAACGTGCCCCTGTGCTGTGCGCTCTCCCATGGGTGCACACACATACGCATGGGGAGACACGCCCCCCTGCCTGTGCCGGTGTGCACGGATGCTTCACTGCGTGCACATGTAGATGTGCGTCAAGTAGGGCAGGTCCCCAGGGAGTAGGAGCACAGGGCCTCACCAGGGCCCCTCTGCCAGGCCTGACCACCCCCTTTCACTTCCTAAATGTGATGCTAAAAACACTCACTTATCTGAAGTAAAGTAACAACAACAAAAAGGCAGGAACAGCTGCAGGCCCGGGCACCCTCCGCAGAAAACAGCCACAGGCCCGGGCACCCTCCACGGGGAACAGCCACGGGCCCGGGCACCCTCCGCGGGGAACAGCCACGGGCCCGGGCACCCTCCGCGGGAAACAGCCACGGGCCCGGGCACCCTCCACGGGGAACAGCCACGGGCCCGGGCACCCTCCGCGGGAAACAGCCACGGGCCCGGGCGCCCTCCGCGGGGAACAGCCACGGGCCCGGGCGCCCTCCGCGGGGAACAGCCACGGGCCCGGGCGCCCTCCGCGGGAAACAGCCACAGGCCCGGGCCTCCTCCGCAAAGCCATCCCCCACTGAGCGGCCCACAGCTGCTCCCTTCCCTGACTCCCTTCCCTGACTCCCCTTTGGCCACCCCACAAGCCTCGCCATCTTTCCAAGCTCTCGGGCAAAGGTTTCCAAAGTGGTACAGGAGGTAGAGTTTGACAAATAGGAACCCATTGGTTACAAGAGACGGTGGGAAAGAGGCAGGCAAGGACGGAGAGTAGACTGGGGATGTGAGGAGGGAGGAAATCAGGAAAGAGAGAGGAAAAGGGGAGGAACAGGGAGGGAAGTGGGAGAGAACACAGAAGAACAAAAAGGATGATGAAAAGCTGAAGAGAGACCAAGAAGCCCCGGCCTCTGATCCCCGACCTCCAGGGACTGAAGGCGGATGGGGCTTTCCTTTCTCACTGCCTTAGTGGGCAAGTCTTTCACTATGAATACCAATCATTTCACCATCAGGAGGGTGAGAAGAGGATGAAGAAAACCATACGCCTGGCCCTTCAGGCCCCTGGGTGCCCTGGCTCTGGGCAGAAGTGCCAGTGCCAGGCTGGGATGAGTGAGGCAGGTGGGAGGACCTGGGTGCCGAGTGCTTACCATTTTCCCGTGAGACTAGGAAGCATGAGGAGAGGAAGGGGGAGACGGTCAGTGAGAGGTTCAGCCCGACCCTGTGGGGGGTGCCGCAGTGCGGTGCCAGGACCCCTGCAGGTGGGACAACCCCACCCACTGCCTAGGCTGGGGGCGGGGCGATCAGCAGGGAAAGGACTTTGTTCCCAGAGAGTTGGGTGCTGGAGGCTAGGACTGCCTCGTGGGCCCCAGTTACTTGTTTAGGGTATCAGGACAGGAAGGGTCCCCTCAACAGCTCATCCAGCTTGCACTCACTGGGTCTGTACCAGCGCCACACTGCCAGCCCTGAAGACCAGGGCCTGGACTTTCAGAACATGGGTTTCTGCCCTCCCCCCTTGCACATGGTAAGTGCTCCAGTGCCCTGGGCAGAAGCCTCAGCTGAAGCAGGACTGAACCAGACAGCCAGGCAGCAACAGCCCTGTAGCCCTGGCCCCGCCCCCTGGCAGCCCCAGGCCCCACCCCTGCAGCCCCAGCCCCACCCCCAGCAGCCACAGCTCCAGCCCTGCAGCCCTGGCCCCGCCCCAGTAGAGTCTCGGACTAGCCACAGCCAGACCCACCCACAGTCCTCCTCCAAGCACCGCAGGGTGGGACGGGAGAGGAAAGCCTGCTTGCTACAAAGGACAACGTGGGCTGGAGTCAGGGAAAGCCAAGGCTCAAAGCCCCACCCTCGCTACAGGCCTTGGGCAGCCCTCTCCCCTCTGATTCAGTCGCCTCACTGGGGAGTGGGATTCTGGTGGGCACTGGACCCGGCGCGGAGCAGGCCTGCTATGAGCAGTGGTCATGATGGCGAGGCAGTGACTCAGAGGGGAGGCTTCCTGCAGGGCAGGTCCCGCCACCCATGCCCACCCGTGCCCACCCAGCCAGCATCAGCCCACCCACGCCCACCCGGCCAGCATCAGCAGCTGACTTCGAGTCCCCTTCACCTGGGGTCCGGAACCCAGTGCCTCTCTCCAGGCCACCCTCACGCTCCCCTCCCGGGGGTAATGGGGGGCGGACCCGGAAGGCCCCACCTTCTTGACGTCCCTGTTGTTCATGGGGTCGTCGGTCATCTTGTGGAAGAGCAGCTCGATGATCTCCTTGAGCTCGTAGCTGTAGCCCTTTCGCTTGCAGACGATGACCACCTTGTCAAACAGGAACAAGTACCTGGGCCGGGCAGCACAGCGGAGCGTCAGCACCCCAGCACTGTGCGCTCTGCTCTGAGGCTGGCAGCAGGGGCTGAGCCTGAGGCTCTGGCACTCGACTCCCTCTCCCAGCAAGCCCTGCCCTCCTCCGGCTCACCGGGCTAACCCGGGGCCTTGGTCAGGTCTCAGCTATTCCCACGCTGCTTCTCCAGAAAGCCTTCCTCGGCTCCCTACCCCCATGACTGAGGCTGTGCTGGAAGCCCTTCAGGGGGGTCCTGCACCCCCTAAGCCGGCCTCCCACACAACACTAAGTCTTGACGGCCACTCCCAGTTGATCCTGCACTGGACTTGGAGCCTCAAGGGGGAGGGACCCAGATCTGCTGTGGCCCCAGCTGTAGCACACAGTAGGTGCACACAGAGGGCCCTGGACAAGCACACAGTAGGTACACACGGAGGGCCCTGCCCCAGCACACAGTAGGTGCACATGGAGGGCCCTGCCCCAGCACACACTAGGTACACACAGATGGCCCTGGACAAGCATGCAGTAGGTGCACATGGATGTCACTGCCCCAGCACACAGTGGGTACACACAGAGGGCCCTGCCCCAGCACACAGTAGGTGCACATGGAGGGCCCTGGACAAGCACACAGTAGGTGCACACAGAGGGTCCTGGACAAGCCTGGGCTGCCGTGGGCCTGGATACTCTCCTGCAGTCATTTGTCAAAGAGCTCATTTGGCCACTCTGGGCCTGTCTCGGGTCCCTGGAGGCTGAGCCTTGGCAGTGCAGGGCCTGGCCCTCCAGGCCTTTGGCTCCCCCACTCCAGCCTGGTGCCTGCCACGGGCACAAAAGCCCCACGGCTGTGGCGCCTGCTCGCTGACGAGAAGGAAGGAAGCAATTAAACTGAACAACACAAAGCCACCGCCAGGCAGCTCTTTCCACAGGAAGGCCCTGCTTCCAGAGCCACTTAGGAGCGGCTCCTGAACAGGGGAGCCCGACCCTGGTGGGACAGCACCCAGCCCGCCCTGCTCACCTGTCCTGCTTGGTGTGGTTGACTATGGACCGAACTTTCAGTTCCCCATCGATCTTTGGTCTTCCAAATTCCTCCAGTTTCACTTGCTGGGAAGAAGGAGAGGGGCTGTCAGCCGGAGCCAGGGCGGCACGCTGAGGGGGCTCCCCACAGGCAGCGGGGGCAGGACAAAGGAACAGCCCCTGGGGCTCCCAGCTGGTGCTCACGGGGGACGAGGGAGGGCGAAGAAGACCAGGAAGGCGCGGGGACTGGCAGCTTCTGTCCCTTCCCTGGCCAGTCCCGCCAAGGGGTTCCCTTCAGCTCTGGGGACAAAGGGCAATTGATGGCCGGTTCTGTCCACAGGCCACCGCTGCGTGGAGCCCCAAGTGGGACCCGGTGGGAAAAGCCAGATGCCCAAGCCCGAGAACCCATGTTCGAGAGAGAACACACAGCGCCCTATCTGCCGTAGGGCGGGCGGGGCCGGGGTCCTGCCAAGGCTGAGCTTCCACTCAGACCCCTGTGTGGCTTCCTGAGGTTTTGTTTTCATTGTCTGGTTTGTGTCTCTGACTCTTCTGATTCAGAGAGAGCATCTCTTGACATGTTCCCTGCGTGGCTTTCCAAGTGTCCACGCAGACAGGAAAAGGTGGAGAAAAACGCTTTGAGACACGAACGGGGCCCTGCCTGGCGGTCCTCCAGGCACAGGCTCAGCGTCTCCTTCCAACGTCTCAGCCCCAGAGGCTGCAAGGGCAGATTTGGTGCCACGTAGCCTCGGTCAGCTTCTCCAGGCCTCTGACCCCAGCTCTCAGGTGTGGAACACGAAGGCACCACCTTCCCTGTGGTCATGGGATTCGGAGCCAGGACTGGGTGCAGGGCCTGGCTCATGGGGACGCTTGACGCCTGTTGGCCATGCTGTTTTAGTCTTCTTGTTGTTTTTGAGACAGAGTCTCACTCAGTCACCCAGGCTGGAGTGCAATGGCACAACCCCAGCTCACTGCAACCTCTGCCTCCTGGGTTCAAACGATTCTCCTGTCTCCGCCTCCCAAGTAGCTGGGATGACAGGTGCCCGCCATCATGCCTGGCTAATTTTTGTATTTTTAGTAGAGACGGGATTTCACCATGTTGGCCAGGCTGGTCTCAAACTCTTGACCTCAAGGAATCCTTCCACCTCAGCCTCCCAGAGTGCTGGAATTACAGGCATGAGCCACCACACCTGGCCTGTTCTTGTTGTTTAATGAACAAGTATTACTCTCATGTAAAGACTTAAAAAACAAAATAAAACAAACTTTTCTCCTCACACCCTGCTCACTATACAGCATTTGTGAACGCCTTGCGCAGTATCTCGAGGCAGCATGGACCCCCCCAGGTGCTGACAGTCAGGGCGCAGCTGTCCTCGTCTTCCTGTGCACTCAGATGTTCTTATTTCTTTGCAAATTGAAAGATGAAGGGGGCAGTATCATAACGCCATTCGGCAGCTTCTTTTTTTTCTTTGCTGACGTATCACGGGTGCTTTTTTGTACCCCACGTTTGTGGAGGGTGCTCTCTTTGTGCTGCTGACACTGGGTGGGTATGGGCTGGGCACTGGAGGCCTTTCTCTGCCACAGCCTCATACAAGTGAAATCACCAGGGTGAAAATGTTTGTGATTCACGTGGCTCACGCTTGTGGTCCCAGCACTTTGGGAGGCTGAGGCGGGTGATCACGAGGTCAGGAGTTCGAGACCAGCCTAACCAACAGAGTGAAACCCTGTCTCTACTAAAAATACAAAAATTAGCTGGGCGTGGTGGCAGGCGCCTGTAATTCCAGCTACTCGGTTTAACGGGGGAGGTAGAGGTTGCAATAGGCTGAGATCGTGCCACTGCACTCCAGCCTGGGTGACAGAGTGAGACTGCGTCTCAAAAAAAAAAAAAAAAAAAAAGTTTGTGATTCGCAGGGGTAATTCTGCCACCCAAGGCACCCAAGGGATCCTCTGGCAATGTCCAGAGGCATATTCGGTTGGCATCACTTGTGGGGGTGGAGGTGTTACTGGCTTCTGGTAGGTGGCAGCCAGGGACACTGCTCCACATTCTGTGACACACAGGGCAGGTCCCACAGCCACGAGTGATCCAGCCCCAAACGTCAGCAGTGCCGTGGCGGAGAAGCCCGGGTTAGAACCAGCAGACCTTGGGAAGCCCGGGTTAGAACCAGCAGACCTTGGGAAGCCCGGGTTAGAACAGCAGACCTTGGGAAGCCCGGGTTAGGACCAGCAGACCTTGGGAAGCCCGGGTTAGAACCAGCAGGTCCTTAGGAAGCCCGGGTTAGAACCAGCAGGTCCTTAGGAAGCCCGGGTTAGGACCAGCAGGTCCTTAGGAAGCCCGGGTTAGAACCAGCAGACCTTGGGAAGCCCGGGTTAGAACAAGCAGACCTTGGGAAGTCGGCTCCGGTCGGCACAGACCGGGGAAGTTTGCTTCCTGGGGTGGCGTCTCCCCTCTCCCAAGGCAGGACGGGGTGACTGACTCGGCAGCGCAAGTCTGGCCTCTGCAGGGCCAGGCCCTGGGGACAGTCCTGGGAGATGGCAGCCCTGCCTGATGGGGTCTGAGGAGCGGAGGCGAGCTGGCCCCACCGAGCCTGGGACCAAACCCTGTCCATTGCCCCTGGAGGGGACAGACAAGGTGAGGGTGGGCCAGGGGTCCGAGGACCGGGGGCGTCTCCCGCCCCTGGGAGCCTCAGCTCTCCTCTGGGACTTGAGGCAGTCTTCTGTCTAGGCTGGTGGGGGGAGAAAAGGGGGACGGGGCAATCAATACAGTCCCTCCCCACCCCCTCCCCTGCGCCCCGAGCAGAGACCGTCTTCAGTGCACAGGGCATTTGGGTTGGCTGTGGTGGGCACGGGAGCGTGGATGCTGGGGGTCCAAGATCCAAGGCAGAAGCTGCCGGCACCACCCCCTCCACAGGCAGCCATGGTGGGGCTGCCCACGGAGCTCGCTCAGTGTTGGGCTGTGAGCATGACTTCACAGGAGTCGTCCTCAAGGACCTTCCCTAGCCTGAAGAGTCGGTCCCACTCACCAGGTTTTCTATGGAGCTCTGAAATTCGCTGATTTTCCTCAAGGTCTCCTTGTCCCGTTTAACTTCATTGATGTACATGGCCAAGTCCTGGAAAACAAGAGGCAGTGGGTGAGCGGGCTGTGCTGGGTGGGGTGTGTGTGTGTGTGTGTGTGTGTGTGTGTGTGTGTGTGTGTGTGT
>PVKV010024751.1:0-30822 GCA_004027835.1 Alouatta palliata | reverse complement strand
TGTGTGTGTCTGTGTGTGTGTGTTCATGTCCGTGTCTGTCCTGCTGCTCGTGTACCTCAATAAGCATCTCTCTCACATCTCTTTGTTTTCATCCCTTCCCTATCCTGTTGCCGTGGAGAAGCCCCAAAGAGCAGGTTCCTGGAAAATCAGTTCCATATAGTGAACCACAAGAGGTCAAATGATGCAGCGTGTCTGCCCCAACACAGACAGACAGACAGACACTGTGGGCCCCCATCTGCACCATCCTTTCCATCTCCTCCTCCCCATTCATGTGGGATATTTCAGTCCCTTTAGGGCTGTCAAAGCCTGGATGTCTGAGGGCTGCAGTCTCCCCCTCAGCCCCACAGCATTTTCTTGGCTGCTGCCCCAGCTGCCCCATCCCTATTCCACTTCCCAGTCCTAGCTCCCTGCCTGCTGAGCATCCCAGATTTTAGCAAGTGACACTTGCCCTGCCAGCAGTTCCAAACACAGGAGTCTTCTTGGCTGAGACCGCCTGAAATGAGGTGACTGCTCCTGGCCAGGCCGCCTCACCACGGTGGTCTCACCAGGCCCTCTCCAGGACGCTGGAGGCGTGCTCTCCTTGCCTGCCTGCTGCCGAGCACAGGGCAAGGCACACAGGCGTGATCCTCCCCTTAAGAGCTTTTCGTCACCTCAGAGACCACCAGGGTCAGGGCACAGCTCCCCTGCTCTCCACTGAGCTCTGTCTCTGCTCTCCCTCACCTGGAGTCACATCTCCACCCACTCTTTCCCTCTCCAGTAATACAACAGGATCTGCTCAAACTGTAGCCACCTCTTCCTCATCTCCTATATCTTACAGCCCCATCCCTTTGTCCTCCTTCCGTCCTTAGCCCCTGCTGGGACCGAGCTGCTGGCTGCTGGTTCCTTGGGGAGTGAGGAACAGTGTGCAGCCTCCAGCTAGTTCTGCTCAGGTCCCAGCTGCCTCCCGCCCCTATCCTTCAGAAAGGCCATGGGATTCAGAACCCAGAGGGGACCCAGAACCTCAGTTTGCACATCTATAAAACAGAGATGGTTTACAGGCATGTGGCAGCCACCTGGGGCCCCACTGCATGCCCTGTGCATTCAGCTGTTTCCTTCCTGCACAGCTCTACAACGAGGAGATCCTGGACCTGTTTGACAGCACCCGTGACCCTGATGCCCGCCACCGCAGGTCCAACATCAAGATCCACGAGGACGCAAACGGTGGCATCTACACCACTGGCGTCACTTCTCGCCTCATCCACTCCCAGGAGGAGGTGAGCGTCTGCTGGAGGTCTGGAACAGGCCCGGGGCATCCCGAAAGGGCGGGGGCTGGCACCACGGTAGCCCCGAGCCCTCACTTCTGCCTCCGTTTCCAGCTGATCCAGTGCCTGAAGCAGGGGGCCCTGTCGCGCACCACAGCTAGCACCCAGATGAACGTACAGAGCTCGCGCTCCCACGCCATCTTCACCATCCACGTGTGCCAGATGCGCGTGTGCACCCAGCCCGACATGGTGAGGAGCCTGCAGGGGGTCCAGGAGCCAGCTTGCTCTAGGGGCCTCCCGGGAAGGGCAAGATGAGGAGCCACAGATCCAGAGATAGCAAACAAGACTGAGGCTAGCCTCTGCCATTTGTTGATTTTTATATATTTTTACTGAGCCTCAGTTGCCCGATTTGTAAAATGGGTTGATGATCTCTCTGTCATGGTGTTGTGAGGATTAAATGGAAATCAGGCTTGTGCAAGTACTGTGCACATTGTCAGAGGCTCTGCATGTGCGAAGGACAGTGTAACACATGCGGCCGTCTGCCCTGCCTCTCCGAGACGGCAGTACTGTGAGCAGGGGACCCAGCAAGGTGGGCGAGGGCTGGCTGAGTCAGAGCTGACCTCTGCTGCAGGTGAATGAGGCGGTGACCGGGCTTCCTGATGGTACACCTCCCTCCAGTGAGTATGAGACACTCACCGCTAAGTTTCATTTTGTGGACCTGGCTGGCTCAGAGCGGCTGAAGAGGACAGGGGCCACCGGCGAGCGGGCCAAGGAGGGCATCTCCATCAACTGTGGCCTGGTAGGCACATGGCGGGTCATCAGCCCCAGCACGCACCACCCACACAGCTCAGTCTCAGACCCCTCCAAGACCCTGCAATCCCATGCCTGCTGAGTCCTCCTTGGACATCTTGCCAGTTAGCCCTTCACTCCCAGACCTCATCCCTGCCCCCAACTTCCCGATGTCACCAGCTTATCCATCTGCCTGTAAACCCACCCAGAGAACAAGAGAGCTGCTGGGGCCAGAGAGGCAGGTACCAATGACTTGGGGATTGTCGTGTCCCTCCGTCCCTCCCTCCACTCCCTGAGTGACTCTTAAGTGCTGGGGTCTGTCTCCTGCAGCTGGCCTTGGGCAATGTGATCAGCGCCTTAGGGGACCAGAGCAAGAAGGTGGTGCACGTTCCCTACAGGGACTCCAAGCTCACTCGGCTCCTCCAGGACTCGCTGGGGGGCAACAGGTATCTGGGTGACCAACACCCAGGAAGGGGACAGGGGAGGCAGGGAGATTCCCGGAAGATACTGGTGTGTGGGTGTGGCACATGCCTCCCCAGGAGGAGGAGGAGGCCCTCCCATCCTATGCTGCAGGTTTGGGAGGCAGGAACCTTGATGTGCTCCATGACCTTTAGACAGCTATGGTCAGGTGCATCTCCTTATCCTAAGGAAAGCCCTGTGACCCAGATGAGATGATAGATGGGAAATGCTAGAAGATGCAGGGCTGTGGTTCATCCTTCTCAGCAAGCAAAGGACCCTGGCAGTTGTGCGTCACTGCATCCTTAGCCTTGGTAGCTGCCTTCGCTATGGTTACCTGCTGTTGCAGTAGAAACTCCTGGCCAGGTGGTCCAGATGCCCACATCCCAGGTTCTGTCCTCCTGAATGCCCAGGTCCTTTGGGTGTTAAGGCAGTGGGGGAATGGGATGGCAGCAGGGCTTCTGCTCTGAGGCAATGCCTCTGGAGACTGGCTGGGTCCCTCACCCTCACACCAGCCTTTCTGCAACCCCAGCCAGACCATCATGATTGCCTGTGTGAGCCCCTCAGACCGAGACTTCATGGAGACCCTCAACACCCTCAAATATGCCAACCGGGCCCGCAACATCAAGAACAAGGTGGTAGTGAACCAGGACAAGACCAGCCAGCAGATCAGTGCACTGCGGGCTGAGATTGTGCGGCTGCAGATGGAGCTGATGGAGTATAAGGCGGTGAGCATGCTCCTGGCACTGCCCAGCACTCCTTCTCGGAGCTAGTGTGCCCTCTCCTCTGTGGCCTCACCTTGACTCGCACCTCCCTATCACCCACCATCCACTTTGGACGTGACTCTTGAGCATCAGTGGTGTGCCAGGCATGATGCTCACTGTTAGGGACTCACCCAGGTGAATCAAGCACGGTCTGAGCTCTCAGGAGTTTAGAATACGAAGTTGGAGAAAGAAGGGCTCCCCGGCTTTTGTTGCATAGATCCTAGGGGCACGGAAGACAGTCTCCAGGGAGTTTTCATGTCTGCTGAACATGTTGTGTGGGAACAGACGAGACTGCTAGACTGACACAGAATCATTGGTAGAAGGGACCGCAGGAGTAGTTCAGTGTGCTGCAGAGGAGAAAGTTGGCCTTATTTGCTTGGATGGTCGGGGAGGGCCTCATGGAAAAAGGGGCCTTTTATATGGATTTTGCAGAATGAATGAGGTAACCAAATGAGATGGGACAGGCATGCTAGGTAAGGAACAAGCCATGCACAGAGAAACGAGTGGGAGAAAATGGGTCCTTTGGGGGAGTGTCTAATTCCATGTGACTAAGGCAGAAGTCACCAACTGGTAGCCCATGGCCTGAATCTGGGAGAAAATGGGTCCTCTGGGGGAGTGTCTAATTCCATGTGACTAAGGTAGAAGTCACCAACTGGTAGCCCATGGCCTGAATCTGGCACACAGATGAGTTTTGGTTTGGCTTGCATTTGTTTTAAAAGAAGACAACTTAGTTGTCAACCTTCCTGAAAGTCAGGGAGTTTCAGATTTGCTGGAAAATGTTAAAGATCTAACTACCTATGACACTAAGTTGGCTGGAGTGGCATAGAGGCTGCGCCTTTTATACTGAGTCTGGGACTCTCTGAGCTCCAGTCTCTACCACTCCCTATTGTCTTACACCCAGCCTGACTCATTTGTGCCAGCTGCCTGCAGAGTGGGTTTTGACCCTTGGACTAGGTTTATGGGGATATATGAAAGTACACTGTGGAAAGGTAGGTCAAGTAAGATTGTGAGAGGCCTTGGGTGGCTGCTTACAAAATTTGGACTGTTTATTGTCAAGGAGAACTGTGTAAGGTTTTTGAGCATTGGGGGCCAGGAGCTGTGTTTCAGGAAACCTGTGGCAGGGGAGAATGGTGGTGCTACCTTATCCAGGGGAAGTCCAGGGCGCTGGCAGAGGGAGGGGCATCGTCAGCCCCTTCCCCAGCCTGCGAGCTCTGCTGCCTGACTGCTTTCCGTCACCCCTGCTCCCAGGGCAAGCGAGTAATCGGGGAGGATGGTGCCGAGGGCTATAGTGACCTGTTCCGGGAGAATGCCATGCTACAGAAGGAGAATGGGGCTCTGCGGCTCCGGGTGAAAGCCATGCAGGAGGCCATTGACGCCATCAACAACCGCGTCACCCAGCTCATGAGCCAGGAGGCCAACCTGCTGCTGGCCAAGGCCGGTGAGTTGGGGTGTGCCAGGGCAGCTTAGAGCACCAACAGGCTAGGACCCCCTCTTCCCACACCCACCCCAGAGCATCAGGTGGGCTAAGCCACCCAGTCAGTTCACAGTTCAACTCATTTATGCATTTTTTTCACTTGATTTTAAAACATTTTTGTATGGCACAAGTAATACATGAACACTTCCTTCTTGTTCAACATGCAAACAATACCTCACTATATAAAGTGAAAGGTTAAAATCACCTTTCCCTGAACTCTCCACCCCAAGCCCTCTCTACTTCTCAGAAGGAACCTCCATGAGCAGCTTGGTGTGTATTTTCCTATACCTTTCTCAGTATTTGTTTCAAGTATGAATATGTATTCATATATATTCTTAAATGTGTGCATGATATAGACTACTTTTTCTATGTATGAGATTATATATATTGCTCTAAGACTTTCCATTTCCATTTAGCATTATATTTTAGAAATCTTTCCATATTAAACCTACTTCTGGTTCATTCACGCCTGTAATCCCAACAACCTTCGAGGCCAAGGCAGGAGAATTGCTTGAACCCAGGAGTTTGAGACCGGCCTGGGCAACACAGGAACACCTAGTCTCTGCAAAAAAACACAAAGATTACCCAGGTGTGGTGGCACATGTCTGTAGTTCCTATTACTTGGGAGGCTGAGATGGAAGGATTGCCTGAGCCCAGGAGGTCGAGGCTGCAGTCAGCTGTGACTCTAGCCTGGGCTACAGCAAGACCTTGGCTCTAACCAAAAAAAAAAAAAACCAACTTCTCTTCATCTTTTGCCGTGGTGTCCCGTATGTGATAATGATGAATAAATTTATTATCATAGCCTTCTAGTGATGGGCATTCAGGCGGTTTGCAGTTTCTTGCTATTGCCAACAGTGCTTGTATACCTCTGTGCAAAGTATTTTTTGATATAGATTCCTTTTTGGAAAAGGCTCACATGAGCTACCCTATTAGAGGCACAGATGTAAGAGCAGTAGTCCAGTTCTTGCTGCTATTTATCTTTTTTTTTTTTTATTTTTGAGATGGAGTTGTTGCCTAGGCTGGAGTGCAATGGTGTGATCTTGGTTCGCTGCGGCTTCTGCCTCCCGGGTTCAAGCGATTCTCCTTCCTCAGTCTCCCAAGTAGCTGGGATTACAGGCATGCACCACCATGCCCGGCTAATTTTGTATTTTTAGTAGAGACGGGGTTTCTCCATGTTGGTCAGGCTGGCCTCGAACTCCCGACCTCAGGTGATCCGCCCACCTCGGCCTCCCAGAGTGTTGGGATTACAGGCGTGAGCCACTGAGCCCAATCTGTTTTTCTTCTTTATCGCACCCTCCTTCCCCGCTTCCCACGCCAGGCGACGGCAATGAGGCCATTGGTGCACTCATCCAGAACTACATCCGGGAGATCGAGGAGCTGCGGTGAGTGAGCTCGGGCAGGTGTGTGTAGGCTGGGGGCCCCCGGCCAGGTGAGGCCAAGGGCAGCGGTGGCTTACGCGGCCCCGCCCACTCGCTTTTCCTGCGCAGGACGAAGCTCCTGGAGAGTGAAGCCATGAACGAGTCGCTGCGCCGCAGCCTCTCACGGGCCTCGGCTAGGAGCCCCTACTCCCTGGGTGCTTCTCCGGCCGCCCCGAACCTTGGGGGCAGCCCGGCCAGCTCCATGGAGGATGCCTCAGAGGTGATCCGCAGGGCCAAGCAGGACCTGGAGCGGCTAAAGAAGAAGGAGGTCAGGCAGCGGAGGAAGAGGTGAGTGGAGTGGCGTTCCCCTCCCCGATAGCCCTCAGACCGCCCCAGTGGACCCTGCCCGTCCCCCAGGAGGATTGCTGCCTACTCGTGTTTAGGAGGGAACCCCCACTCCCCCAGCCCCAGGGGCTGCCTCAGTATTGCTTGGGAATTCATGGCTCAGATTTGCTCAGCCTTTTGGGTAGCTCCCCTACCCCATGTTCTCCCATGCCATATGGTTTCCCCCAAGGAGAGGAAGGACTGAGCTGAGCCAAGGTCAGTTCTGGGTGGCCCTAGGGAAGAGCAGTGGGGTTCTCTGCAGAGTAGGTGCTAGCGCCCTCCCTGCCCTATGGTGAGAGCCTTCCTGTGCTGCTGCCCCGAATGTGTACCCAAGTCAGGGCAGCCTTCCTAATCCAGCCTCCCTGTGCTCCCTGAGCAGCCCTGAGAAGGAAGCCTTCAAGAAGAGGGCAAAACTCCATCAGGACAACAGCGAGGAGACAGATGAGAATGAGGCGGAGGAGGTAAGGAGCACGGCTCGCCCCATGTCCCTGCTGGGGTTAGGGGGCCCCGTCCGCATCCCTGTACAGAGTGAGGGAAGTGGCTGGGTCTGCATCCAGTTGATCCCTGTACTTCCTTACATCACTGACTGGTTACCATGGTGATCTCCCTCCCCTAGGCCCCCACCTCATCCCCAATGGATGATGCAGGTGGGGAAGCCCTCCCAGAGGAATTCCGCTGGGGTGTTGGGGGAGGTGGTGCTCTTCCAGGAGTCCGGGAGTGGGCAGGGGGCTCCGCTGTGGCCTGTCCCAATCCCCACCCTCCTGACACACCTGAGGCACTGTGTCGGGACACACCTCTGCTTCTGGGCTCTCCTCTCTGAGGCCAGGCCCACCCCAATGGTGCTTGGTGCCCAGGAGGAGGAAGAGCGAGACGAGAGTGGCTGTGAGGAGGAGGAAGGGCGCGAGGATGAAGATGAGGACTCAGGCAGTGAAGAGAGCCTGGTGGATTCAGACTCAGACCCCGAGGAGAAGGGTGTGTGGACCTGGGCTGTGGGCTGCAGGGGATGCAATGCCTGGCTGCCAGTACCTGGGGGTGTGTCAGGCCCTGCTTGAGCTCTCTAAGATAATGGTGTCCAGGCCCCAGAACTCCCAGACATGAAACAATGACAACAGCAGTCATGATGGTGATGACGGCAAACCCTTCCTGGTCATTCATAGGTGCCAGGCACTGGGCTCACCTTAACCCTTTGCATGGGTTGATTCTTTCAGTCTTCACTGCAACTGTGTGCATAGGTGCGGTGAGCGTCCCTATGTTACCACCGAGGCACAGCTCACAGGGGTTTAGTGACCTTCGCAGTGTGGTCCATGCAGAACAAACGTGAACGTAGGCCTGACTGGTGCCAAAGCCCTCTCCTCTAAATGGGGATGCTGCCCCTTAAGCCCTGCCTGCTGCCAGCCTGTCCCTAGGCATGCAAAGTGCCCTTAATCGCCCCACCTTCCTCCACCCAAGCTGGTCCCGTGTCATCTATGACAGGTGAATGTTGTTGGCCTCGGGCATGGCTGGGCTGGGAAAGATGTGTAGATCCCCCGCCAGCTCCTGAGCCCCACCTTGTCTTCTGGGACTGCTCTTTACCTGTGTTGCTCCTTCTGGCCGCATTCTACCTGCGTTGGGATTTATCATTTTGCCCAGCCTCTGGTCACTGGTCATGGCTGACCAAAGGAGAGTCCCAGCGCCCAGGACTGGCGCATCTGCCCCCATTTTGCCCCTCGCCCTGATGCTGGGCTGAGCCTGGCTGTGCCCCCGTAGAGGTGAACTTCCAGGCGGACCTGGCCGACCTGACCTGCGAGATCGAGATCAAGCAGAAGCTCATCGATGAGTTGGAGAACAGCCAGCGGCGGCTACAGACGCTCAAGCACCAGTACGAGGAAAAGCTGATTCTGCTGCAGAACAAGATCCGAGATACGCAGCTGGAGCGAGACCGTGTGCTGCAGAACCTTAGTAAGGCCAGCGCCACGCCCCCACCCCATCCGTTCCCTCCCTTTCCCGTGAGCCCCTCCTCTGTCAAAAGCAGCTGGCATGTTGGGGTTATCCTGGCCTTCCTGGCAAGGGACTTGCGAACCTAGTTCCTGTGAAACATAATTGATTTTTTTTTTTCTATCATGTCATGCATTAGGATTCTTTTTTTTTTTTTTTTTTGGTCTGTATTTTTAGTAGAGACACAGCCTGGAGCCTATTTTTAGTAGAGACCGAGCCTGGAGTGCAGTGGCACAATCTTGGCTCACTGCAACCTCCGCCTCCTGGGTTCAAGTGATTCTCCTGCCTCAGCCTCCCGAGTAGCTGGGACTACCAGCATGCGCCACCACACCCAGCTAATTTTTGTATTTTTTAGTAGAAACGGGGTTTTCACCATGTTGGCCAGGATAGTCTCGAACTCCTGACCTCGTGATCCGCCCGCCTTGGCCTCTCAAAGTGCTCGGATTACAAGTGTGAGCCACGGCGCGCGGCCAGGATTGTTTATATACCTAGGCACGTGAACGTGACACTCCCAGCCTTTCCTTCTGCATTCAGTTCCTTGAGTCTTTTCCTTTGGACCTGTTTATAAACCTTCTCCCATTCTACCTTCCTCATGCTGCTCTTCGGCCCATTCATTCCATTTTTTGTTTATTCGTTCATTGATTGACTTACTCAGCAATCACAAGTTGGATATGTCTTATAGAGCAGACATTGTTCTAATGCTAGAGATATTGGAGTGGGCAAAATCCCTGCTCTCATGGAGCACACATTCTAGTGAGGAAAGGCAGGCATAACCAAAAAACAATCTATAGCATGTGTGATGGTGATAAGTATGAAAAAAATATAGCCAGGAAGGGGAACAGGAACTGCTGAAGAGCGAGTTGGTGTTTTTTAAAGATGGTCGTGGAAGACTTCACTGGGAAGGTGACATCTGAGCAAACACTTGCAGGAGGCGAGGTAGAGCTAGAGCAGAACCAGCTAGGGGAAGAGCGTCCCAGGCAGAGGGAACAGAACATGCCAAGGCCATAGGCTGCCGGGTGCCTGGCATGTTGGCAGAATGACAAGGGTCCCAGGATGGCTGGAGCACAGCGAGAGGGGACAGGTCAGAGAAGACACGTGGGGCCACATCATGTCATTGTACTCTGAGGGAGTACATTGCCTTGTACTCTGAGGGAGTACATTGCCTTATACTCTGAGGGAGATGGGATGTGTGTCGTTTCAAGAGAGCTACGTGATACAAAATGTCAAAGCATTTTTAAAAGATGACTGTGGCTGCGGCATGGGGGATGAAAGTGGAAGCTGGAGACCACTTAGGAAACGGTTACAAAGACCCCAGGAGAGGTAGCTTAGGAGGTGGTGAGAAGTCAGACTCTGGGTGTATTTTGCAGGTTGAGGCAGAAGGCTTTGCTGATTGCTGGGAAGTGTGTGTGAGGGAGAGGGGAGCCAAGGACGCCTCAGGGTGTGAGCTTCTGGAAGGAGGTGATGCTGTGTACTGAGGTGGGGCAGGGGGTGGAAATGAGGAGTTGGGTTTTGTACCTGTAAGTTGGAGATGTCTGTTGGTAGTTCAGGAAGGAGAGGGTGAGAGTGGAGAATCAGCTTATTCCTTCTGCCCTGGCCCACACCACCGCTCTGTCTCCTGTTGCCAACTCTTTCCCCTTCCTACGGGCCCCAGCCCTTTCCTCCAATACTGGATCATGGGTCAGAACCAGCCAGCATGAGTGAGCTACAGGACCCTCGTGGGAAGCTGGGGACCAGGGGCTCGGAGATCTCAACACAAAAACACCCCTGCACATTCCAGTAGGATGTCAGAGCGGGAAGGGGCCTGGTCATCAGCTAGTCGGACCCCCTCATTCAAATGAGGCAACAGGCTCAGAGACGGTGTGACTTGCCCGAGGTCATGCAGTGAGACTGAAACAGAGGCTCCTGCGTTCCCCCTTGATGACTCTATGTTTAGAGGGAGCCCTTGGGGACCCAGCACCGACAGCTGCCTCTGGTTGCTCTCAGGCACCATGGAGTGCTACACGGAGGAGAAAGCCAATAAGATCAAGGCGGACTATGAGAAGAGGCTGCGGGAGATGAACCGGGACCTGCAGAAGCTGCAGGCCGCCCAGAAGGAGCACGCCCGGCTGCTCAAGAACCAGTCACGCTACGAGAGGGAGCTGAAGAAGCTACAGGCCGAGGTGGCTGAGATGAAGAAGGCCAAGGTAGGGGCTGAGGGTGTGAGCAGTGAGGCCTGGAGTGCATGTGACATCTTAGAATCCACTCACCATGGTAAAAATAATCATTGCCATCAAGTGTGAATTCTCTTCTCGGCACACAGCATTGCCTAGTTTCACCCCGTCTTGGCCCTGGATATGGTCTTCTTAGCTGAGACTATCGTCCAAGGTGAAGCAACCCGCCCCGTAGTGGGGCCAGTGTGCAGAGGTGGGGGCTGCATGGGGCCGTGTTCAGGCAGGTGAGGATCTCGGGGGACCCCAGTCAGTGCTGCCTCCTTTGGGGGAGGCCGCAGCACACTCGCTTCGGGTCTGCACAAAGCGCACACGAGGCCCCTCATGTGGGGCACCCCTGGCCTCGAACGATAATAGTAACAGTTACCATCCTTTGAATGTTTACTATGGCCAGGCTCCGGGCTAGTCATCTCACACGCATGATCACATTCAGTCCCTAGAAGAACCTCATGAAAGAAGTCCAATTATTCTTCCTTTATGTATGAGGACGTGAGGCTCAGAGAAGTTAATTGCAGCTCCCAAGAGATAGCACTGGGATTTGAACTCGGTCCTCTGCCTCGTAACCACTCTGTGTTCCAGGTGGCACAAGGCCTCCCTTTTCCACTTTGCCACCACTCAGAGTGCTCTAGTCTCTGGGGCCTGGGGTCGGCCCCTGCGCTTCTGGCTTCGGGGGCTCAGGTCTTCGGTTTCCGTGTCTGGTGTGTTCTGGCTCCTGCCTGGGGCTCAGCAGATCCCTGCTCCCTTTCAGTCCTCCCTCTCCCTGGGCCCTCCCAGTCCTACATTCCTGCCTGCTCTGACCCTCAGCCATGGGTGGAGCCCAGCTCTCCACAGCCCTGGGCTGTGCCCTGGGAACTGGTGGCAGCCGCAGCACGCTGTGAAGGGCTGGCCTTGGGGACAGAGATGTAGGAAAGGGGTGCTCCCCAGTGCTTGGGGCTGATGGGGCATCTAGGAGCCATTGGTAGCTACAGCGTCACACTGACTCCGTGTGCAGAGGAGAGAGGCAGTGGTGGCTGACGTAGATCCTGAGAAGAGGTGGACCCACAGCTGTCACTGAGGCCCAGCCACCTCACCAGGGCAGGCTCTGTCCCCAAGCCTGGGCTGCAGGTCCAGAGGCTTCATCAACCTGACCAGAGTAGAGAAGGCCCTGCCTTGCTGTGCTCAGACCTGCTTGGCCTGGGCTGGTCCCAGAGAGCCCCATTTTCACCATCTCCTTCAGTGCATCCACCCTGTAGGGAATTGAGACTCAAGTACCCAGATCACCCAGGGCCCCAGGTACCCGCTGATGGTTTACAGGGAAGGACTGATGGGCCTTCGTTATCCCCGGGGTGGAGCGGCTCTCCTGCCAGGGGCCTGCACATTCTGCAGCAGCTTCTGTAGCACTGGGAGGCGCTTATGTGCATCCCCACTCTGTCTTCCTGGGGGTTTCCAGCTGATGCCTCTGCAGGGTATCCTACCCTATCCTGGCCAGCTCACATCTCAGCTGCGGGGGCCCTGTAGAGCCTTATGAGGGAAGATCCCTGTGGCTCTGAAGCCTGGCAGATAATATAATGCCAAGATGCATCTGACAGACAGAAGGCTCGTGTGTAGACCTGTGTTTCCGTCTCCGGATTGCTGAGCTCCTTCAGCCAGGTGCCGGCTCTGTCCACATGACTCTGCTGTTATGAACCCAGAGCTAGAATCAGAAAGGAACACCCTTGAATCATCCCAGGAGGGGCCCAGGTTTTCTGTTGGAGGGACAGAGGGTGCAGCAGCCGAGGATTCAAACCAGAAGCCATGAGAGCCAGTGCCCCAGAGTCCTCCCATGGCTATTCAGCTGCAGGGCCCCAGTGATTGACAGATTGGAACCGGGGTGGGGCCTGCAGCCACAGGGTCTCCCAGGGAGAGGCCACAATGCCTTCTACCTTAAACCTGCAGAGAATGGCCTGTTTCCACTTGTCGTGTACCTAGAATGTGCTCATTTGTTCTGAGACCTTTGCCTCTGTGGTAACCACCATGGAGCGTGACCACACATGCAAAGTCAAGTGAATGGGTCTTTGACCAGGAAGACATAGCACCTCCCCAGGAAGCCTTAAGCCCCTGACCCTGGAAGATACGTGACACCTTGGATTTGCACACAGCTCCTGGGATGCTGGAGTTTTCAGGTCCACTTTTAGCCAAGGGTCTGACTTGCTCTTCCAGTCCTTTTGGAGAACACTCATTCTGGACTCCAAGGCCCCAGCAGCAAGCAATCCCTCCTCTTCTCTGCATATCCACCCCAACAGACCCTGCCTGCCCTCCTACCCTCCCAGAGAGAAGCCAGCCCTGCTAGCCATTAGCCCTGCTCTCTCATGCTTTCCTCTTTCTCTCTTCTTTTTTTTTTTTTTTTAAAAAGACAGTGTTGCTCTGTTGCCCTGGCTGGAGTGCAGTGGCACTAACATAGCTCATTGCAGCCCCAACCTCCTGGACTTAAGCAATCCTCCTACCTCAGCCTCCTGAGTAGCTGGGACTATGGGCACTCACCACCATACCGGGCTAGTTTTTATATTGTTTTTGGTGGAGACAGAGTCTCACTGTGTTGCCCAGACTGATCTTGAACTCCTAGAATCAAGCAGTCCTTCCACCTCAGCCTCCAAGTGCTAGTGCTGGGATTACAGGTGTGAGCCGCTGCGCTCAGCCTATTTCCTTTCTTGACTGTTCTGAGGGCAGGGCAGATCGATGACATTCCTGGTAGTGTCCGAGGCTTCAGTGGCAGAGGAAGGATTGACTGTCATGTGTTTCTCATGCCCCTGTCACTTGGAAGGTGTCCGAAGCCCTGTGTACATTACACTTCTATGTTCTGGGCACCAGGAATAGGGAGCAGATGCCACAGGGCCCCAGGTCAGTGGCTCCCCAGCACGTTGGGTCACCCCTGGCCACACTAATGGTGCTCTCTGTGCCTTTGGCTACATTTCCAACAACTCTGGGATCCCTAGCGCTTGGTCCCTAGCTTTGCTGACCTCCCATGGAGCCATCCCTGGGACTGCAGGAAGAGCCGGATTGGGAGGCAATGATTTGTTATCGGAATATGGCCATCCATTACTAGTTTTATGACCTTACGTCCCTTTGTCTCTCTGAGGCTCATTTCCTTGTTTATAAAACAGGAACGATAATGCCTCTCTCATGATTGTCATGAGGAGGGTGCCTGGCATGCAGCCAGATCTCAGTAAATAATGATGGTTTCTGTCGCTGTGATCCTGGCCATGGGGGCCCGGACCTTCACTTCAGCCCTGTCTACAACTCAGCCTTCAGGAGGGGAGAGGATTACCTGCCTCCAGCAACCCAGGCTGGTTCTGGAATGGCCAGACACAGGACAGTGGCTGTGGGTGAGGGCCACCAGGGGCTGTGGCATTCTGCGTGGCAAGGGCCACGGTCGGGCCCTGCAGAGGGGGGCACCTGCACTGCCAGGCTGGCTGTGAGGCCACTCCTTTTGGCAGATCGCCCAGGTGGCTTCAGCTCCTGTGGAGGAGTGGGAGGTGGAATCCCTCATCTGAGACCCCCAGGCCCTGAGCCAGTGTTGCCTGGCTCTCCAGTAGCCCTGCCCCTGTCCTCAGAGCTGGCCCCTCCCTGGAGAGTGTGGGCCACCTGCTTCCCAGCCCTGTCTCAGCACCAGCACCTCTGTCCATCCCAGGTGGCCCTGATGAAGCAGATGCGTGAGGAGCAGCAGCGGCGGCGGCTAGTGGAGACCAAGAGGAACCGGGAGATCGCGCAGCTCAAGAAGGAGCAGCGGCGACAGGAGGTGAGGGGTGGCCCTTGGGCCTCCCGGGAGCTTTTGGCCCTAGCTCTCCCAGCCTCCTGGTGCAGCTGGTTGCCCCTCTTGACCAAGCAGGCCTCATTCTCCACTGTCCTAAGGGGTAATGGTTGTGCTTGGAGGATTGTTCCGCCTGTCAGAGGAAGACCAGACCCTGTGGCTTCTGGCCAAGCCCTCACATGTTAAGAGGAGGGACTTGAGCCCTGGAGAGAGGGAAGGAGCTTGCCCAAGGTGACCAGCAAGCCAGAAATGTGCAGCTTCAGGCCCTGCAGAGAAGCCCAATAGGGCTGAGCCCTCCACTCCAGGATTCCTCCCCACTGTGGGGAGGAAGCGCTAAGAAAATTGCCCTTGTGGAGAAAGCGGACTTCACTGCAACCGCTGGGGAGGGCAGCTCAACTCTGGGTCCCACTTTATCAAGTTTGGCTGCATGAAAATCACCCTGAAGCCCAGGCTTTTAACTACAGAGCTGGCCAGCCCGTGTACAGACAGAGGGGGCCCAGGTGCCTGAGGGTGGACCCTAGCCCTCTTCTGTCTCTCACAGTTTCAGATCCGAGCTCTGGAGTCCCAGAAGCGGCAGCAGGAGATGGTCCTGAGGAGGAAGACCCAGGAGGTGAGCTTACTTGCGGGCTGGTGAGGCCCCGTTCCTGCTGCACATGTGTGCTTGCATGCGTGTGTGTGTGCCTACGTGCGTGCATGCATGCGTGTGTGTGTGTACGTTGCTTGCCTTCTTTTTTGGGCCTCCAACTTCCTGGCGGTGGAATAAAGGTGGTATTTCCCAGTTCTGTGAGAGCCAGCAGGGAGGGGAAGCAAGCCCTGCCTGTGGCCCTGGCTCTCCCTCCTTCCATTCAGCAAGCATAGTCAGTGTCCAAATTGTGTCCAGCCTATTAGATGGGCTTTTCTCAACAAGAGCTCAGGCTGCAGGGCGGACTGCAGGCTCCGTTCCCAAATGCCTGAGCTGTGCATTAAAAAAAAAAAGAAGGTGGCAGCCTCTTTTGTGTTCATGTCACATCACACTGAGACTCCTTGGCCCTTTTGCAGCCCAAGCCCAGGCCAGCACAGAACAGCCTCTGTGTTCTTACTGCCCTGCACCCCAGCCTGGGCCCTTCTGTGTGGCTCCAGGCCACGCTGCTCACCAGCTCCCTCTTTTCTCCCCACTGCCCCAGGTTTCTGCACTGAGGCGCCTGGCCAAGCCCATGTCTGAGCGGGTGGCAGGGCGTGCAGGACTGAAGCCACCCATGCTGGACTCTGGGGCCGAGGTGTCGGCCAGCACCACCTCATCTGAGGCTGAATCAGGGGCCCGCTCTGTCTCCAGCATCGTGCGCCAGTGGAACCGCAAAATCAACCACTTCTTGGGGGACCACCCTGCGCCCAGTGTCAATGGCACCCGTCCTGCCCGGTAAGGTGGACTGGCCTGTGCAGGCAGAGGGAGTGAGAATATGAGGCAGGACCAGGGTAAGGGAGAGGGAAGCTCTGGAGAGTGCTCCGGGTTCCCACGGCTGTCAACTCCAGGGAGGGAGCTCAGTGGAGCTGCAGAGGTTGAAAGGAGTCCCATCCAATCCCTTTGCCTGTGTCTTCCAGAAAGAAGTTCCAGAAGAAGGGGGCCAGCCAGAGCTTCAGTAAGGCTGCAAGGCTCAAGTGGCAGTCCCTGGAGCGACGGATCATCGACATTGTCATGCAGAGAATGACCATTGTCAACCTGGAGGCCGACATGGAGCGGCTCATCAAGGTGAGCCCTCCTCCCCCTTGTCTCTCATCCCACCGGTCTACCTGTCCTCTGTCACCTCCAGCTTCTCTGGCTCTTCAGACCTTTCCCTGTCCCGACTCCCTCTGCTCATTGTGCCTGCTCTGGGATCCGAAGTTGCTGGGGGGACCTCACAGACCAGCCTGTGGTCTGAGCTATGGGCAGGGCTGGGCAGCTACCTGAGGCCACTCATCCATCGCAATCATCTCCCGACCCCAGAAAAGGGAGGAGCTGTTCCTCCTGCAGGAGGCTCTGCGGAGGAAGCGGGAGCGGCTGCAGGCTGAGAGCCCCGAGGAGGAGAAGGGGCTGCAGGAGCTGGCCGAGGAGATTGAGGTGCTGGCAGCCAACATTGACTACATCAACGACAGCATCACCGACTGCCAGGCCACCATCGTGCAGCTGGAGGAGACCAAGGTGTCTGAAGGGCTGGGCCTGGTGGGCGGAGGTGGGCAAGGTGGGTGGCAGGGGCAGCACCAGATGACGGGGATCTCTGCCTCCGGGTCCTAGGAGGAGCTGGACTCCACAGACACATCCGTGGTTATCAGCTCCTGCTCCCTGGCCGAAGCCCGCCTCCTGCTAGACAACTTCCTCAAGGCATCCATTGACAAGGTAAGCTGGGAGCTCCATGGACACAGATGCCCATGACATACCCTAGTGTGAAGCCCAGGGGCCTGGCTCCTCCTCACCTGCATCACTCACAGGCTGGGACAAGCCGCTCAACCTCCATACCTCCCACACCGCAGCCGTAAAGCTGAGAGGATGACCATGCCAAGCTTGTAGCTTGTGGCGTGGCTTGAACGCGACGCTGTGTAGGGGGGGGGGCGTTGCCTGGCACCTGGCACACAGCAGAGCCTCTGTTAGAGTTGACCTTGGGTGTCTGGCACAGGCCTGTTCAAAGCAGTGCTGGGCTTGGCTCTGTTGGAGGTAGAGGGAAAAGTGTGTGTATGTGGGGGCAGGAGAAGGACACAGACAGACCGCATTCCACCCGGGGGCTCACAGCAGAGCGTCAGGTGTTCCTTGGCGTTTCTTGGGCTCCTATCCTCTCTCCTTGACAGAGAGCTAACCAGAGGTTGTGCCTCCTTCCCTCCTGGGGCCTGTGGTCTCTGGGGACAGGTCCTACATGGTGTGCATCCGTGTAAGTCTGGAAGGAGGCAGGAGACTCTGCCACCTGACCCCTCCCCCCGGCTCCACTGAGCTTCTTGCAGCTCTGCTCTGTGTCTGGGGACTCTGAGTTTGCCAGGGCTACCATAACGAAGTACCAGTCTGGGAGCCTCAAACAAGAGATTTATTTTCTCACAGTTCTGGAGGGTGGGAAGTCCAAGGTCAAGGTGTTGGCAGGGATGGTTTCTTCTGGGGCCTGTCATCTTCTCCCTGCATCCTCACGTGGTCGTCGCTCTGTGCCTGGCTGTGTCCAAATCTCCTCTTCTTATGAGGATGCCGTATTGAAGTAGGGCCCACCTGTATGACCTCCATCATCTCTTTAAAGGCCCTATCTGCAGATAGTCATATTCTGAGGTAATGGAGTTAGGGCTTCGAATATGAGTTTTGGGGGGACATAACCTGGCCCATAATAGGGTGTGTCCTGAGGTGAGCTTCCCTGATGTGTGTATGTGGGAGCTAAAGGGGCTTAGTTCTCTCAGGTGTGTGCCAGGTACAAGGGTGATGCTGGGAGGTGGAAGGGAACCCTCCAAGGTATCTTGAGGGGTAGAGGTTATGCGATATAGAGGACCCCCAACCCCAGGTCAGGAGGGGTAACTCCAGGCTTTGTTCCCTGCCCCCAGGGGCTGCAAGTGGCACAAAAGGAAGCCCAGATCCGGCTGCTGGAGGGCCGACTGAGGCAGACAGACATGGCGGGGTCCTCCCAGAACCATCTGCTCCTGGACGCCCTGCGTGAGAAGGCCGAGGCACACCCTGAGCTGCAGGCCCTCATCTACAACGTGCAGCAGGGTACGGGTAGGGGCGGGCGGAAGCTGCCAGCTCCTCGGTACTCCAGTGCTGTTGGGCTCAGACCCCCAGGAGTCCCTCATTTCCCCAGAACCACCGCCAGCCCCTACTAGGAGCCCGGGTCTGATTGCAGCGGGTGACATGCAGGAGGGAGACCATCTTCCCTCCCGCACTCTTGAACGGGGCCTCTCACCTTCTTTCCCTCCCTCCTTCTTCCCACAGAAAATGGCTATGCCAGCACAGATGAGGAGATCTCAGAGTTCTCTGAGGGGAGGTGAGTTTTCGAGCTGGGAGAGGCTGGCTCACAGCAGGTACCTGGGGCTGGTGGGAGGAGTTGCCATAGGTCCCAGGGCTGAACCTCCTGAACTCTCTCTGCTTCTTCCTCAGCTTCTCCCAGTCATTCACCATGAAAGGCTCCACCAGCCATGATGATTTCAAGTTCAAGGTGAGCCCCGCCGGCAGGCAGGCAGTGGGTGCAGCAGGGCCAGCCTCCCCACAGCCCATTTCCCGCTTACTGTGGCACTGCTCCACCCTCAGTCACAACACAAGATTGTCCCCAGCTGGTTTGTAGGTGCCAAGAAAATTTAGCCTGGAATTGGGGGTTGTTCAGATATGTAACTTGTTACAGCCCCTTTCTTCTGAGGTGAGTGGAAGGAGGGGGAGTGGCTGGAGTCACTGCTAGCCTCTGTTGCCACCCTGCTAGCAACAGCACCATAACCAGGGTCCCTGCGTTCAAAAACATCACCTCTTCCCACCCCCGATTCTGCCTCACACCCTGGGTCAAAACCTAACTGGAAATGTCTGGTTACCTTACGTGCACACAGTTGATTCAACCATAGGAGAATCAGCAATGAGGAAGTTTGCCTAAAATTGAGGGATCAGTTTCACTAGACTGAACCAAGATGCAGCACTTATTAAGGAGACAAGCAGGGAGAAAACTGCAGACTGGGAATAGCAAATCATGCATGGCTTTGGGGTAAACCGATGAGCTGGTGAGCAGCAAAGAAGTCAGGCTGGGCATTCTGTGTTTACGTAGTCCAACTAAGGGCAGTGAAACAATTTCAGTTGCTCTGGATGCTCCAGAGACCCTGAGAGTGTCGCCGAGGAGCACAGGTGATGTCTGTCTGGGTCCTTCCATCAGGTCCTCTACCTCAAGCCAAGACAGCACCATTTCTCTTGTTAGAATTTCCGGGCAGGCCGGGTAGAGTGGCTCACCCTGTCATCCCAGCACTTTGGGAGTCTGAGGCAAGAGGGTTTTGTGAGCCCGGGAGTTCAAGACCAGCCTGGACAACATGGCGAGACCCCATCTCTACAGAAAAAAATTTTTAAATTAGCCGTGTGTGCTGGCATGTGCCTGTAGTCTCAGCTGCTGGGGGAGGCTAAGGTGGGGGGATCACATGAGCCTGGGAAGTTGAGGCCACAGTGACCCATTTTGCATCACTGCACTCCACTTTTTTTAAGGCCCTGTCTCAAAAAAAGAAAAAAAGTAGGATTTCCCCTGGCTTCCCTTTATGTGCCATGCCATTTGGGCAAGTGGATCCACTCTGTTCTTTCTTTCCCAGAGCGAGCCCAAGCTGTCTGCCCAAATGAAAGCTGTGTCGGCTGAGTGCCTGGGGCCCCCACTGGATATCTCCACCAAGAACATCACCAAGTCCCTGGCCTCCCTTGTTGAGATCAAAGAGGACGGCGTGGGCTTCTCCGTCCGAGACCCCTATTACCGGGACAAGGTCTCTCGCACTGTCAGCCTGCCTACCCGGGGCAGCACTTTGTAAGGACGGGAGCAGGAATGTGGATTGGGGTGGGGGTAGAGTTGGGTCTGGGCCTCACTGGACTCTCCTGTTCCAGCCCCAGGCAATCTCGAGGCACAGAGACGTCCCCGCTGACGAGAAGGAAGTCCTACGACCGAGGACAGCCCATTAGGTGAGAACATGTTCTAGAATCTGCTCTGGAGTCACCACCAGTCTAGTCCTTGGGTACATGAGAGGCTGTGATGTTCTGCTGTGTAGATTTTCTTGCACTGTGTAAGCCGGGCCAGCTTGCCTGAGCCGTTCGGCTTCACCCAGTGGTCCCTTCCCCACCCTGTCAGGTGTGGACTCAAGAAATGGGCCAGGTGTGATGGCTCACACCTGTAATCCTAGCACTTTGGGAAGCTGAGATGGCCAGATCACTTGAGCCCAGGAGTTTAAGACCAGGCTGGCCAATAGGGTGAGCCATCATCTCTACTGAAAATATAGAAATTGTCCAGGCATAGTGGCGCATGCTTGTAATCCCAGCTACTCGGTAGGCTGAGGCATGATTTGAACTGGGAGGCAGAGATTGCTGTGAGCCGAGGTTGTGCCACTGCACTGCAGCCTGGGTGACAGAGATTCTGTATCAGAAAGAAAGAAAAAAGAAGAGAAAAAGAAATGTAATCTCTGTAACGTACCTTAAACCGCATAGCTGAGCCAGATGCTGGAAACTGCTGATGTGCACCGAACACAGAGGAGTTTGGAGTGGCTCCGACTGGTCATTGCACTGATGTGCTTCAGCCCCTTTTCATGACCATGGGTTCTGGGGAGCTTTTAGGTCTTTTTAAGGCCTTATTGTGTGAGAGGAGATTAGAAATTCCAAGGAAAAAAGAGATCAATGTAGAATGGCCGGGAAGTCCCCAGCTGGTCACCCGCATGCGGGCCAGGCCCACAGAGCAAGAGGTTTGGTGGCACACAGCTAAAGAGTGGGAAAGCAAGGGCTCAGGATAGCCTCTTGCCACTTGCCTTGGTGGGAGGCAGGAGGATTTTTTTATTTTTGGAGATAGGGTCTCACTCTACCAGGCTGGAGTGCAGTGGCATGATCAGGGTTCACTGCAGTCTCCGCCTCCCAGGTTCAAGTGATCCTCCCGCCTCAGCCTCTCAAATAGCTGGGACTACAGGCATGCACCACCAGGCCTGTATAATTATTTTGCTTTTTGTGGAGTTGAGGTCTCACCATGTTGCCTAGGCTGGTCTCGAACTCCTAAATTCAAGTAATCCTCCCACCAAGGCCTTTCAATTTACTGGGATTACAGGCATGAGCCACCGCACCTGGCCACAAGTACATTTTAATGAATAGGTGACTTCCCAAATATGGAGTCTGTGAGCCGGGCACTGTGGCGTGTACCTGTAGTCCCAGCTACTCGGGAGGTTGAGGTGGGAGGATCTCTTGAGCCCAGGAGTTCTGGGCTGTAGTGCAGTATGTCGATGAGGTGTCCACACTAAATTTGGCATCAATATGGTGACCTCCCAGGAGCGGGGAACCACCAAGTTACCTAAGGAGGGGTGAACTGGCCCAGGTCGGAAACAGAGCAGGTCACAACTCCTGTGCTGATCAGTAGTGGGATCGCACCTGTGAATAGCCACTGCACTCCAGCCTGGGCAACATAGCGAGACCTTGTCTCTTTAAAATATATATATATGTATATATATATATATGTGTGGAATCTGTGAATGATGACGATCGATGCTTAAAGACAGCATCCAGGAGCTTAGCTGGGGGTTGAGCTCTGAGAATACTGCACAGCCGGCCCTGCCCTGTGGGCCTCACGGCCCTGACAGAAGGTGGAAACCCAGCACCAAGTGGGAGCCTGTGGGCAGGAATGGTCACTAACAGGCTGCCCTCCGTCCCGACTCACCAGGTCCACAGATGTGGGATTCACACCCCCGTCATCCCCTCCTACTCGGCCCCGCAATGACCGCAATGTCTTCTCTCGTCTCACCAGTAATCAGAGCCAGGGGTCAGCGCTGGACAAGTAAGCAGGGCAGAGGGGCGAGGGGGAGGGCACCGAGGTGGCAAGGGGGTCGTGTAGACAGTACTTGCTGGAGGAGGGCTCAGGCAGCCAACCTGACCCCAGCCTGAAGTTCCAGCCCCTCCCAGAGCTGAGTCCCTGATGCCTTCTCCTGCCGTT
The DNA here is from genome assembly GCA_004027835.1 of Alouatta palliata. Classification (NCBI taxonomy): domain Eukaryota; kingdom Metazoa; phylum Chordata; class Mammalia; order Primates; family Atelidae; genus Alouatta; species Alouatta palliata. Next base: position 8,805 of record PVKV010024751.1, on the reverse strand, counting down.
TCTCTCCTTCTTGTACTGACCGGGGACCGTTCTCCTCCCCTCAGCGTGCTGGACCCTCAGGAGATGGCAAGAAGGAGGCCGCAGGGATTGGGGCCGGGCAGTTAGGCAGGCTGGCCGCATGGGCAGGTGCCCGAGGGCTCTCCAGAGCTGCCCTTTAATCCACCTCTGCTGCTACTTTGAGTCTGCTCTGAAGCCCCTTCCTTCCGCTTCAACCACTCCACTGTCTGTGCGCTCTCCCAGCAGAAAGACACCAGACCAGACCCCAGATTGCCTTCCTAAGGCAGGCGCAGGTCCACCTATATTCACAGCTCCTGACGCAAGGCTCTGATGACTAACGCTGTGGTCTGTGTTAACAGTCCCCGCTGCATCCAGAAGGCACTCGCCCTGTGCTTTACAACCTGCTTTCACATATGTGACTTAATTAGGCTAAGAAACAACCACGAGAATTGTCTTCCCTATTTCACATGAGAGGGAATGAGGCTCGAAGAGGGAGCCAGGGACGCTCACCTAGAAAGTGGCAGGATTGCACTCACAGGCCGGGACTTCCAGCTCCTGCCTGCTGTGCCTCAGGGGAGGGGAGGACCCTATTCTCCATGTCCTGCTCTGGGCTTTCCAGCATTGCTGGGCCTACCCTGTCCCTGATTTGCTCTCTACAGCCCCCAAGAGAGCTCCTCTCTTAGTTTCCTGAAAACTTCCCTACCCCGGGGTGACAGTGCTGTGTCCTTCAGGGTAGCCTCAGACTAGAAAATACTTGTCCTCATACCTAGTGCCTGACGTTCACTTTCCCCACCTCCCCACAGAAATGCCCCTTCCTGGGTCAATATACTACTCGATGAATGCTGAGCCCAGGAGGCAGAGCCCTGTAGACCTGGCACCCCGGACACCTCCTTCCCCAAACCTATCTTGGTTCAGGCTGCTTGTAGGGGGAGCCAGGGACCACTCCTAGCCCATCTCCACGTTGTTACAATCAGTGGGTCCCCGTTTTGGAAGGACTGTGGTAGGACTGCCCATCCCAGCCTGGTGGTCTTCTGGAAACCTTGGTCTTGGCCGGTGGTCCAGGTCTTAGAGCCTGTGCATGATGTAGAGCCAACTTCTAGGCATTGCCCGGTGGGCCCCCGGGGGACAGTGGGCTTTGTAAATAAGTGAGCCCCTGAGGAGTTGCTGGAAGAAGCCAGCTCCCAGGGAGGGGTAGGATCAGGCATGGCTTCCTTCAGCCTTGGGCAGGTACGAGCATTGCTGAGGTGGGGCAGGTGCCCCCAGCTTGTGCAATGGGGCAGCCAGAGAGCTTGGAACCATCAAACAGCCCCGGAACCGTCTCCCCACATGTGGGGCTGGTGCTCCCACATCTCCCCATGGCCCCCTCCTCGCTCCTCCCCTGCCAGCCAAGAGACCCTGGTGGCCCACTCCTGGGGGAGAATCCCAGGTCCCAGGCCAGTCCGCCCCGCCTCCTCCCCCCCTGCTCTCCCGAGGCCCTCCTTCCTCTGCCTCTCTCCGCTCCCCTGGAAGAGAATAACCTGCCCTCTGACCTCCCCACGCTGCTGCCGCCTCTCTGTGTCCCTCTGTGTGCGTCTCCTCTCACCCCTAATCCAGCTAATTTTCTGCCCTCCCCAGGTCTGATGACAGCGACTCCTCTTTGTCGGAGGTCCTGAGGTACACACAGAACGTCTCTCGTGTTTGCTTCCCCACTCTTGCTCTCGGCACCCTTTCTTCTCTGCCTCTCGCTGCACCCCTCCCGCCTGACACCCATGTCCTCAGCATGCAGCCCTGCCACCCCCTCTCCAGACCTGTCCTTGTCCCCACCCCCTTGGTTCCTCCCTCTCAGGGTGGCCACAAGGCCTTGGACTGCGCCGGCTGAAGCTGGGGGCTTGGGGAGGGTGCACAGTGGCTTGTTGCAAGCGCTATTCTCTTCTCCCTCCTCACCTGGGCAGGGAGGGGGTGCGGCATGGAGGATGGGGGATGCTGGGCTGGGCTGAGTGCTCCACGACTGGAAGGCAGGGGAAATGCTAGGGCCGCTCCTTTTGCGAGCGCCGGTGGTGTGCTCTGGGTCCTTTGATTACCTCAGCTTGTGCTGGGGGTGAGCTCTTCAGACGTTGGCTCTGGGATGGGCATCAAGGGGGCAGCACCTCTTGCCCACACCCCTTGGCGCACACAGATGTGCGGGTACCTGCAGCCTATGGGTTGGCTGGAGGCCAGTTCTCTTAGCCAGCCCAACACAACACCCCACAACGAGGAGCAAGACTCAGGACCTGGGGCCCAAGCCCCCGACAAGCTGGGATCCCCTCATGGGCTGAGAGCTTCCTTGGCTCTCCTGGCAGGCTGTCTCCGCTCTTGAGCCTCCAGCCCTGGGTGTTGACATCAGGTTTACTGCAGGTCATGAGGCTTTGCTACCTACCGCAAGACGTTAGCCAGCTAGCCAGGCTGTCAGCGGGGGGAGCATGGTCCCCTTGACATAGTTCCATGGCCATGCAGTGAGGCCAAACCAGGGTCAAAACGGGGCACTGGGGCAGCTTGGGGAGCTATTTGTGCATGCGTGGCACCCAGCTGGCAGCTAGACGTATCCGACCACCATCTTCAAGGGCAGGCCTGGCAGAGTCAGGGGGAGCTGTGCGGGAAGCGCCACGGGCAGAACTGAGATCGTTTCAGTAGATCCTTGGCCAGAGTCACTGTCAGGAGCGGCGTTCTCTGGGGAAAATATACAACTGGGATATATCTTCAGACATAAGTCAGCCAGGGTCGCATCCCAAAAGTCCCTCACTGAGAAAAAAATCATCCTCAGAACCTCAGGAAGCTGGATGTGGCAAAATCTTCACGCTCACTCGGGCTAGCCTCATTCCTGCTCCCCCAGTATCAGGGGAGCGAGGAGGTGCCGTGCCAGGTCCATACAGCCCCATTCCAGAGAGCTCCAAACCTGCCCCGAAGCCAAGCCAGCTCCTAAGAGATTTAGCCTTTTATAAATTCCAGTCACAGGTTTGTCCCTGTTGGTCCAAAAGGGGTGTGTGTGTATGCACATGGCTTTCTGCTTGGAAGATGCCAGCCCCAGAGGCAGTCACTGGCAGAAGGGTTTATTGGGATCGGGGTGCACGGGGGTGGCGGCCTGAGCACCCCTCCCTCTCTGCAGCCCTCTCTCACACTTGTTCACTGAAGCAGCATGCAACTTCTGGTGAGAGCTACAGGGCCCAGTTCTAGCCCCTGGGCCTCTGCCCTGCCCAACTGGGCCCGGGTGTATTCACATCTCAGGATTGGATCAGGCGGCGTCAGGCGGGAACTCTGAACAGAGCCCACACCTCCTGTGCCTTCAAGCTGTGCCTCGCACAGAGTTTGCTTCCCCAGAAGTGCTCAGGATGGCAGCTGACAGATTGCTGATTAAGACAGGCTGTCTCCACTCTGTAGCCCGTTCCTGGCTCTCAGACCTTGGTGGAATTTGGCTGGAGTCCTTGAAGCCTCTGTTCTTAGGCCCTCATCCCCTCCCTGCCCTGACCCCGTCCCACGCACATGCCTTGATCAGCCTGGCCACAGTCTCCCTGGCTGACGAGCGTGCCCTCTCTCCCTCTCTCCTGGGAAGGGGCATCATCTCCCCGGTTGGAGGAGCCAAGGGTGCACGAACGGCCCCGCTGCAGTGCGTCTCCATGGCTGAAGGCCACACCAAGCCCATCCTCTGCCTGGATGCTACAGATGAGTTGCTGTTCACAGGGTCCAAAGGTACGTGGAACCCCAACTAGTCAGGTAGGGTCAGGGTCTCCTGCTCACCCCTGCTTCCTTTGTCAGAGTGGTCTGTGAAGGAGATAAAAACATACAGCCCCCAGGAGTTGAGGATATGGGGGTCAGTTTGCTTGATAACCTTGTTTCTTACCTTGGCTCAAGGCCGCCATCCCATGCATCCTTGGCCAAGCCTTCCCTCATACCTGCCTGGTGGCTCCATCCAGCGCTTCCTTCCAGACCTCCCAGGGAAACTTCAGGAAGCTTCTTGGGTGCCCCACTATACTTTCACTGCCTGACATCACCCCAGCTCATACATCTCAGCACTCCCTATCATCTCAGCAGCAGCACTCCATAAAGTCACATTCCCCCAATTACAGCAACAACATCAAACATTTTACCAGCAGACAGGCCGGACACAGTGGCTCAGACCTGTAACTGCAGCACTTTGGGAGGATGACGTGGGAGAATCGCTGGAGCCCAGGAGTTTGAGACTACCTGGGTGGGCAACATAGTGAGATCCTGTCTCTACAAAAAATAAAAAATTAGTTACAGTGACATGGGCCTGTAGCCCCAGCTACTCAGGAGGCTGAGGCAGGAGGATTGTTTGAGTCCAGGAGATCAAGGCTGCTGTGAGCTATGTTTGCGTGATTGCACTCCAGCCTGGGCAACAGAGCAAGACTCTATCTCAATAAGTAAATATATAAATAAATTATTTATTTACTTTTCATTCATTCATTCATTTATTCATTCTTTCACTGACAGAAAGAACTAGTCTGTAATAGACACGAATACTAGAAACACAAGCATAAATATAGCTCTCAATGGCAGGAGGGGGATAGCTGACAATCTAAGTGTGATTGATTGATTCCACGTTTTCCCATAACATTTGCTTGCACTGGTTCATTTAGTGTGTCAGCAGTTAGCGTTTGGAGGAACAGGCACCATAAAGGCTCAAGAATTTTGTTTTAGCCCTGGACAGCTTAGCAGTGTGGCTCACAGAACCCTGGTGTTGGTGGGAAGTGTGATTGAGGAACCCTAGTGTGAAGTTCTGAGGGAATTCTCTCCCGAGTTTTTTACGTGCACACATACATGCCAGTGAGCATACGTGTGCATGTTTCTTTCGGACCTGGAGCTCCGTCCTCTCCAGCGCTCTGGATCCCTTTCCCCTACCCTGGCAGCCCCTGCAGAGGCAGAGCTACGCCCCCTAGTGCCTGACGTCCCTCCCCTCCCTGTGGCTTCCTCCCATCTCTCCCAGACCGAAGCTGCAAGATGTGGAACTTGGTTACGGGGCAGGAGATCGCGGCTCTAAAGGGCCACCCCAACAACGTGGTCTCCATCAAGTACTGCAGCCACTCAGGGCTTGTGTTCTCCGTGTCCACCTCCTACATCAAGGTGTGGGACATCCGGGACTCGGCCAAGTGCATTCGCACCCTCACGTGAGTACCCGCCGCCTGCCTCACGGTGGTGGGCTGCAGCAGGCCGGGTGGGGTGCAGGTGCTCCCAGCCCGTGACCCACTCAGCACAGCACAGCCCAGCTACATGGTCGCAAAAGCCATTCCCAGCCTATGAACTTGGTTTGACCCTGGGGTACTCGGTGAGATCTCTTCGTTTGGGGGATAGTGTCTGGGGCAGGACCACTAGAGAAGTTTTTGGCCTGCCTGGCCTCCACCCACCACCTGGCCCCCAAGCCCTGCCTCTTGAAGTGTGTTAGATATCATGCTATGAGTCTGAAAGGGGAGCTAAGGAAACAGGGTGAGCCCCTAAAGCCATGCTGGCCACTGCCTGTGTAGGTGACCACCCAGCCACGGCCCTGAGCCCTGTCCCAACAGCCTCAGACACACAGGCACAGGGTAGGGGAGGCAGAGCTGAGACCAGGAGCCTTGTAGCACAAGTGGATTTTTAGCAAAAGTCACACTACATTCTCACATTAACATAATAAAAATTTTTTAATTAACCGAGCATGGTGGTACCTGCCTGTAATCCCAGCTACTCGGGAGACTGAGGTGGGAGGGTTGCTTGAGCCCAGGAGGTTGAGGTTGCAATGAGCCATTTTTGTGCCATTGCACTCCAGCCTGGGCAACAGAGCAAGACCCTGTCTCAATCAATCAATCAATAAAGGAAACAGGATTTTTAGGGCAGTGAAATTTTTCTGTATGATGCTGTAATTGTGGACACCCGTCATTATACATTTGTTCAAATCCATAGAATGTACAACCCCAAGAGTGAACCCTAACGTAAACTATGGACTTGTGCAATAACCATGTATCAGCATGGGTTCCTAATCGAAACAGAGGCAGCTTTCTGGTGGGGGATGTTGATAATGGGGGAGGCTGTGCCTGTCGAGGGGTCGGGCACTCAAAGAATCTCTGTATCTTATGCTGTTTTGCTGGGAGCCTAACACTGGTCTAAAAAAATAAAAATAAAGTCTTTTTTTAAAAAAAGTAAACCAGGCCAGGCACAGCAGCTCACACCTGTAATCCCAGCACTTTAGGAGGCCGAGGTTGGCAGATCACCTGAGGTCAGGAGTTCGAGACCCCATCTCTACTAAAAATATAAAATTAGCTGGGCAGGGTGGCACGTGCTTGTAATCCTAGCTACTCGGGAGGCTGAGGCAGGAGAATCGCTTGAACCCAGGAGGCGGAGACTGCAGTGAGCTGAGATCACACCACTGCACTCCAGGCTGGACAACAAGAGTGAAACTCCATCTCAAATAAAATAAAATAAAATAAAATAAAATAAACAGAATGGGTTTGATCACCTCTTTTAGCTAATGAGGAAACTGAGACTGAGGGAGGTTGATTTCCGGAAGATCCAGGTTCACGCCCAGTCTCATGACTGAGCCTTACCATCTTTCCAAGCCAGTGACCAGGCACACAGGCAGGCCTCATGGGGAGTTGACTCACCAGGACTAGAGTAGAACTCTCCCTTGGGGCTCACTTATAGGAGAAACTGTTGCTCTTCTCTGTCAGTCAACGAAGACTTCCTGGGCTGGGCATGGTGGCCCACGCCTGTAATCCCAGCACTTTGGGAGGCTGAGGCGGGTGGAATGATGAGGTCAGGAGTTCGAGATCAGCCTGACCAACATGGTGAAACCCCGTCTCTACTTAAAATACAAAATTTAGCCAGGCATGGACAGGCACCTGTAATCCCAGCTACTCAGAAGCCTGAGGCAGGAGAATGGCTTGAACCTGGGAAGCAGAGGTTGCAGTGAGCCAAGATCGCACCACTGCACTCCAGCCTGGGCAAGAGAGCGAGACAACATCTCAGGAAAAAAAAAAAAAAAGACTTCCTGGAAGAAGTGGGGAAGTGAACTATGTGGGCTGGTCTTAGTGAAGGTTTATTGGTTTCCTGGACTGTGCACATGGATAGTTTTGACCTCTGGCCTTGCCTTTCTCCTTCATGGGCAGGTCCTCAGGCCAGGTGATCTCAGGGGACGCCTGTGCCTCCACGTCCACCCGTGCCATCACCAGCGCCCAGGGGGAGCATCAGATCAACCAGATCGCCCTCAGCCCTTCAGGCACCATGCTGTACGCCGCCTCGGGCAACGCTGTTCGCATCTGGGAGCTTAGCAGGTCCACATGATACCTGGGCAGGGAGGAGGGCTTGGCATGCCCAAGCAAGGTCCCCAGGTCTCGGCTCGAGGGGGACACACCCTGGGGCGGATAGGACCTCAGCAACACCTTTACTCCCCCATGCTGCCGGGCCTGTGCCCTTCCAGTGAGACTGCTGGAATGCAGGGCAGCTCATGTCTAGATTCATGATCTTGCCTTGGGAGGGGAGGGTGACCTGACCAGGTCTTTGTTCTGGGGCAGACCCCCCACCCCAACCCAGAGTCCCCTGTAATTCACCTATCCCCGGCTGGGCCTCTTCCTGCTGCAGGTTCCAGCCTGTTGGCAAGCTGACTGGCCACATCGGCCCTGTGATGTGCCTGACGGTCACCCAGACGGCCAGCCAGCACGACCTCGTGGTGACTGGCTCCAAGGACCACTACGTTAAGGTACCTGGGGCTGCCTTGGCTCTGAGGCCGGGCGGGGGCTTGTCTTCCACTCTCCCTAGTCTTTGCCCTCTGTTGCCTTGGGGGTACTCATGAAAAACTGTAAGACTTCGGGGGATGTCTGCTGAAGAAATCACCCCAAAGAAGGCAAGAATTTATGTGCAGAAAGTTACAGATTGCAGCACTATTTTGTAACTGGTGAAACGTTCGTAATGCCTTAGATGTTGAAGGGTAGAATAACTATCAAATGATGGAAAATCCACCTAATGGGATGCACTGCGGCTATTAAAATGAGAAATACTCAACCGAACGTGAGGTCTACAAACAGCCCTCATTTGTTTGCTCTCTGATTATGCCATTGAAAACTGTGCAGATGCAGTCAGAAACTGGCAGGAAGCCAGCCAGGTGCAGTGGCTCACGCCTGTAATCCCAGCACTTTGGGAGGCCAAGGCGGGAGGATCACTTGAGGTCAGGAGTTTGAGACCAGCCTGGCCAACATGGTGAAACCCTGTCTCTGCTAAAATACAAAACGTTAACCAGGCATGGTGACGCACACCTGTAGTCCCAGCTACTTGGGCCGCTGAGGCAGGAGAATCACAAGCCTGGGAGGCGGAGGTGAGCTGAGATCGCACCACTATACTCCAGTCTGGGCAACAGAGGGAGACTCTGTCTCCAACAAAAAAGAAACTGGAAGGAAGAAGGGTTTTCAGGGGTGGTGGGATTGTGATGAATATTGTACTAAAAAACGAAAGAATTCTCGAGGGAGGCTCACACCCCAAACCCGCCTTTCTCCTTAGCAGCTGCCTGTTCAGCGGTGGGGTCTCGGCGTGATGAGCCGATTCACCCCTGCATCACTTGAGTTGGTCTCCTCCCACCCCTGCCCCAGTGTCTATGGGAAGGGTCACGACCTGAACCTTCAGTGTTCCCAGTCCCTTGGAAGCAGCAACCCCACCTCCAGAGCCCTCGCCTTCGGGGAAGTGCCTCTCCCCAGAGGGCAGTGGCTGCCACCCTAGCCACACTCCTGGGTCTTCAGGCCTCTGGGTCCACAGTGCTGCAGGCCCTGCCTTCCCTCCTTCCTCCTGGCCCCTCCTCCCACAGCTGTTCGAGCTGGG
>PVKV010024750.1:0-30811 GCA_004027835.1 Alouatta palliata | reverse complement strand
GGGGGGGGGGGGGGAGGGATAACATGGGGAGACATGCCAGATATAGTATGCACCTAAAGTAAAATAAATAAATTATTTATAAAAAACACACACAAGGACAAAAAGGCAGCAATATGTAACTCATGTTAATATAATCTGTGTTTATCTGACCCAGTGGAATCAAACTCTAAAAGGTGATTCTTAAGCCCAAATCATAATTACATTTATAATTATGATGTGCTTTATTTTATTTTTTGAGACGGAGTTTCACTCTTGTTGCCCAGGCTGGAGTGCAGTGGCACAATCTCGGCTCACCACAACCTCTGCCTCCCAGGTTCAAGCGATTCTCCTGCCTCAGCCTCCCAAGTAACTGAAATTACAGGCATGTGCCACCACACCCAGCTAATCTTGTATTTTTAGCAGAGATGGGGTTTCTCCATGTTGGTCAGGCTGGACTTGAACTCCCAACCTCAGGTGATCCGCTCACTTCGGCCTTCCAAAGTGCTGGAGTTACAGACATGAGCCACCGCGCTCAGCCCATGATGTGTTTAAGAAAAAAATCAGTCTTGCAAATGACCAATGAAATTAAGACGTCCAATTTTTTCCAGTTCTAATGACACCTCTTCAAAATCATTGTTTTGTTTTACAAGACCAAAAGATACACGTAGTGAGTACCTGATCTCTAATTTTATCCCATGGCTAGCGTGGTAGCTGGCACATGGCAGATGATCAATCAATACCTGATGAATGCTGGGCAGGAGTGCAGAATGGTGGGAAGACCAGAGTTATGGAAGAACTGAGTAGCCACTATTATCACAATATCATTACACAGAGAACACCCACAATGAAGAAATCAAGTTAGGACAATAGTCAGTGTTCCAGTCAAAGTCCACAAGGTACGCATGTTTCCTTTGAAACTCCAAAATGTGCAGGGAAAAGAAGGGTGGCAAATATCATTTTCTTCACTTCCCTGTCATGGACTGTGGAAGATTACTGATTTAGGCTGTGTTCCTTCCCATGTCTCTTCAGCTACTGTAACCAGCACCTTTGTAGCAAGTATCCTTGCCTACAATCACAGGATACAAGAATAAATAGAATAGTATCTATCTATGTATCTAATCAATCAATTAAATTAGATTTCAAATAATTTGGGTATATATTCTTCTTCCACCCTAAAACGAATGGCTGCAGGCTCACTTATGTTGTTAGAAATTAAAACAATGTCACCAGTATCTAGCCAGTGACTGGTAGTCTGGCACACTAACATTTGTCGCATATGTGGATGATCACCACCAGAATTTAGAGAAGATATGTTCAAACTTATTTTTATAAAGTACTACAAAGGAAAGTCTCATGACATCATTATTAGAATCTGATCCCTGGGCATGGTGGCTCATGCCTGTAATCCCAGCACTTTGAGAGGCCAAGGTGAGCGGATTACCTGAGGTCAGGAGTTCGAGACCAGCCTGGCCAACATGGTGAAACCCTGTCTTTACTAAAAATACAAAATTTAGCTGGGCATGGTGATAATATGCCTGTAATCCCAGCTACTCGGGAGGCAGAGGCAAGAGAATCACTTGAATCCAGAAGATGGAGGTTGCAGTGAGCTGAGATCACGCCACTGCCCTCCAGCCTGGGCAACAATGCAAGACTCCATCTCCAAAAAAAAAAGAATCAGATCCTTTAGTAGGGGTGCAGTTAAACAAATGGTCACCTCCTTCATGATTTGGAGAGAGGTAGCCAATTCCATGGGCCTTTGTGGGAAGGAACAATACCAACCTTCTGCAAACTTGTATCTTTATTGAGCAAAGTGTTCTCATATGTGTGTAACTGCATCTGAAAAGAGACGAATTTAGGGAAGGCCGTTGGGACATTGCTTTAGTAAAGGGACAGTGCCATAAAATCATTCCAGTAAGGTGTTTCTGAAGCACCTTTAACATGCATGTATCTTTCACTTTATAAAGAATTTTCCCATCCAACTCCAGAGGCAGAAGTCATTGGTCTTACCTTACCAGTGAGGAAACCAAAGCTCCACACTACCCAGAGATTCACCCAATGTCACACACTGTCAATGGTAAAGCTGAGCTTGAAAAGCAAGTCTGCAGCTCCAGCCAAGTGCCCTTCCCACCATTCCACACTTAACATAATAAGGGAATGTTCAGAATCTTCACTTTTTTGGTGAAAATAAAAAGTCTACTTAGAATATGAAGACAGAGATTCCATGAGGACATATAGAAGACCCTTCCCCTTTTAAAAATACAGTTTAGCCTGGCGTGGTGGCACATGCCTGTAGTCTCAGGCACTCGGGAGGCTGAGGCTGGAGGATGGTTTGAGCCCAAGAGTTCAAAAGTGCCGTGAGCTATGATTATACCACTGCACTTCAGCCCAGGTGACACAGTAACACTCTCATCTTTACAACTAAAATTTAAATTAAAAAAAAAAAACGTAGTTTAAAAATGCTTAAGATTTCTTTTAGTTAAGTGAACATAAAGGATATATCTATTTATTCAAATCAAAAGCAAGCTCGTTGGCATATGCTGCTACATGTTACACAATGAATAAATACGTATATCGACTGAATTGAAAACCTGGAAAAATAATCATCATGGTCAGAAGCAGAATCATCATCATAATCTTCTACACTGGTTATAATCACATCATCAGCTGAGTTGATAACAAACTTGTGAAATAGGTAGAAACATCGCACGCATTTACTAGATGCAAAAATTTAGACTTAGAGCTTGCTTGAGGTTATAAAATTTTTAAGTAGAAAAGACAGGATCTGAACCCGTGTCTTCTGGCTGTTTTCACTAGTTCATCACAGTTGTGTTTTTCAAAGACAGCCACTCCTAGTGTGGAATTAATTTTAATGTCTAAGAAGGCTGGGCACGGTGGCTTACAGCTGCAATCCCAATGCTTTGGGAGGCCCAAGTAGAAGAATCACTTGTGGCAAGGAGTTCAAGATCAGCCTGAGCAACACAGCAAGACTTCATCTATACAAAACATTTAAAAATACATTAACTGGGCATGGTGGTGTGCATCTGTACTCCCAGCTACTTGGAAGTTTGAGATGGGAAGATCACTTGAACCTAGAAACTCCAGGCTGCAGTAAAAACTATGATCGTGCCACTGCACCACAGCCCAGGTGACAGAGTGAGATCCTGTCTTTAAATAACTTTATTTATTTGTTAATTTTTAAAAATTTTGATGTTTAAATTATAACTGTTTTCTATATAAATATGTAAACACACACATGAAATGTTAGTTTCTGCTAGGAAACTGGAAAATTCTACATATAGATATGAAATGTAACTATATAATTTCAGACTTGTACATTGAAATATTTCTCAAATAAACCATTAGAGATAACAATAAACATGACACAAATTCATGAATTTACAGTCATTGTCATCTGTTTCCTGATAAGAATGTATGACAGATAATAAAAATATGTACGAAACATAGACTTTTTAGACACTACCTAGACAAAAAATATTTTTGTAAGGTATAATGTCTTAATTCAATCAGGGATAAATTTTTCCCCTCTCTCCTCATTTTTAGCATTAAGAAGGTACAATATCTCAGGCTGAGGTTGAAAAACTACAAAAACAAAATAAAAATAAGGTACAATATTTGAAATCTTTCCTGATTTAGAAATTTATAAAATCAGATACAATTAAATTAAAAATTGCCATATAATGTAAAAAGATAATAAGAAATCTTGGCAGGAATGTAGAGACCTTTGAGCCCTCATGCACTGCTGGTAGAATGTAAGATGATGCAGCCACTGTGAAGACAGCCTGGTAGTTCGTTAAAAGGTTAAACAGAAACGAGGCTGGGCGTGGTGGCTCACGCCTGTAATCCCAACACTTTGGGAGGCCAAAGCGGGCAGATCACTTGAGGTCAGGAGTTTGAGAACAGCCTGAGGAACACGGTGAAAACCCATCTCTACCAAAAATACAAAAATTAGCTGGGCATGGTGGTGCATGCCTATAATCTCAGCTCCTCAGGAGGCTGAGGCAGGAAAATCCCTTGAACCCGGGAGGCAGAGGCTGCAGTGAGCCGAGAGCATACCATTGCACTCCAGCCTGGGCAACAAGAGAAAAACTCCATCTCAATAAATAAATAAATAAACACAGAAACATCAAGTGACCTGGTAATTTCATTCCTAGGTATATACTACAACCAAGAGAAATCAAGACGCATGTACACATAGAAATTTGTACACAAATGTTCATAGCAGATGATTCACAATACCCAGAAAGTGAAAACAGTCTGAACGTCCATCAGCTGATGAGTGGACAAAATGTGATATATCCATATAGAATATTATCCAGCTATAAAAAGAGGTAGTAATACATGCTACAATATAGATGAGCCTTAAAAACATTATGCTAAGTGAAACCAGCCACATACAAAAGGCCACATATATAGAAGGCCTTAATTTATATGAAATATCCAGAATAGACAAACCTATAGAGACAGACAATAGATTAGTGGTTGCTTAGAGTTGGGGAGAGGATGCTTAGGGTTGGGGAGAAGATGCAAGGTGGTTTCATTTCTTTTGGGGTGATGAAAATATTTTAAACTTGATTCTGGTGATGGCTACACAACTCTGAGAATGTACTAAAACATACTGACTTGTATATTTTAAGTTGATGAAACTTAAGGTAAAGCAGTTGCCAAAAAAAGAAAAAAAAAAAAAAAAAGAAGGAAAAGGAAACTGACTTTTATATAACTCAAATACTTTATAGACTACACATTTCAGAATTTATAACCAAAGGTTTGTCAATGAGGCATCGACATCTTCATAGAATAATATTGTTTTGACAAAAAAAAATATTTTACCAGCATTTGGGAAGTGCTTACTTGGTGCTCTGTCTCAATGTTAGACAACTCCTCAATCTTCTTTTCCAATCTGTCTATATCCATGATGTTCTTGATATTCTAATGTAAAAGACAGTATTCTTGGATTTAGCACCAAGAAAAATAAAAGATGACAATCAAACTCTCTTGTAGGAGGTGTTATTTCATCACTCTCAGTATTGCCTTTTTATATTTCATTCAACCTCAGCCACCACTCCCATGGTCATAAATTCAAACTTGTTATTACCGGTCACTGCAGCCCCTCCATTACCCTAACTGCAAGCATCCCACTCTTCAACAACCACCTCTTGCCTTTCCAGATTACTTCCTCTATACCAACAAACCTTCAATCCCCACCTGGAACCTGCAATCCATTGATCCTACCACCTTTTCATTATCCTGCAACCTTCCCATGAACTCAGACCCCTCTTTACTTAGCTTCAGTTCTTCCATGGGCAATCATTGTAATCATTCCCTTCCAAATGCCTCAATTCCCTGCCTAACTCCTGCTTCTCAGCATTTACTTAAATTAACTTACCATTCATTCTATGCCAGCACCCTTTCAGATGAACATGCTTAAAGAAAGCATGAACAGACAGGTCACACGTTTAATTCATGACCTTTATACTCAGTGTTTACTGGTGATCATATCATATAATCCTGGCACATTTATACTGCCTTCTACCTAAATCAGGGGATGTGGTAAACTATGCCCATCCCCCTCACTCCACCCCTAAAGGTCAAATCTAGCTGACAATTGTTTTTGTACATAAGGTTTTATCAGAGCAAGCTGTGCCCATTTGGGTACATACTGGTTATGAGTGCTTTCACAATACAAAGGCAGAGGTAAGTAGTTGACACACAGGCAATTTTTGTGGCTAGCAAAGCCTAAAAATATTTATTATCAGGTCCTTTACAAAAAGTTTTCCAACCCCTAGCCCATTTCATTCCTTCTCTTTCCTCAAATTTCCAATACCTTCTTCAACATCCACACTTTTATCTGATGACTTTGCTTTGTATTTCACTGAGACAGTAGAAACAAGCAGAAGAAAATGTCCTTCTTACCTGAAAGCATAAGAAATATCTTTGGATATATTACAAAGCATTTCCTGATCCAAACACTTCTGTCCATCTCCACTGCAACTGCTCAGGCCAAGCCCCCCTCAGCTTTTGACTGGATAATTTCAAGGGCCTCCTAATGGATCTTCCTGTTTTTTTCTCTAGCCCTGCTACAATGAATTCTAAACCTAGCAGCCAGAGTTGTCTTGTAAAAACAGAATTAGATCATATTACTCCTTTGCTGGAAACCCTTCAGTGGCTCCTGTCTCACCACCCAAGTGTTTTTTTTTTTTTTTTTTTTTTTTAAAAAAAGCCAGAGTCCTTGCAATGCCTAGGTAAGCCCCTGGTGTCTGGCCTTACCAGCTCTTGGCCTGCATGTCTTGCTACTTGTTCACTTTGCTCCAGACACTCTGGCCTCACTGTCCCTCGAAAATAGCAGGCAGGCTGCAGCCTCATGAGTTTGAGCTTACTATTTCTTCTGCCTGGAAAGCTCTTTCACAGATAAATCTCCTTTCCCAGTTTTGAATCAATAAGGCTGCTTTTCCTAACCACCCTAGTTTAAATTGCACTCCTCTCTGCTTCGATTCTGTGTTCTGCTTTTCTTTTCTCCATATCTCTTATTACCATCTAACATACTAGTTCCACACAAGCTATTTTGCTAAGCTCATATATTCAGCACTTAGAAGAGCTCTGAGGTCTTCCAATGAGTATGTGTTGAATGAACGAAATGAAAGAATGAATAAGTGACTCACTATCCAAACCACTGTGATGTTACTCTTCACAATTCATCAGATTTTTCCCTCCCAAAGGAATCTTAGCTAGTTGCAACACTTATATTCATTTTCTAATGTAAGTCAATAATTTCGATGCTATTTCATGATGAAGAGCTTTAAATCTTCCATTATCTCAATTCTGAAATGGTTTGATACAATTCGTTGATGCTTGTCACTCATTTAAATAAGAGGAGAAAAATATTTTACATTAGAAGTTTAATTTTAAAGCACTAGTTTCACAAAAGCCTGGCC
The DNA here is from genome assembly GCA_004027835.1 of Alouatta palliata. Classification (NCBI taxonomy): domain Eukaryota; kingdom Metazoa; phylum Chordata; class Mammalia; order Primates; family Atelidae; genus Alouatta; species Alouatta palliata. The sequence goes on along the minus strand of PVKV010024750.1, from coordinate 23,882 downwards.
TTGAGGCTGTAACAGCCTTGAATCTAATGTAGGCTTTCTTTCCAATCTTTAATTGTTCCTTTCCAATCCACTATAAAATTTTAAAATACCCACTTGGCCCACATTCTGAATAATTCTCCAGACCGTGAGGCACAGCTTCATAAATACTTCTGATAGCCTTATATAAAAGCAAAATTTAAAAACTGGCATGCTACTTGATATTAAGATGCTATCTATCTTACAAGATAGAATTTTCCCTGCAAAACAGTAACTTACTAGTAGCTGGTTCTGTTCTTTCAACGCTTCAATTTTGTTGCTTTAAAAAATTATAGTCTTTTTCTTTGAGATTATACTATTTCCTAATATTTATAAGGTACATTGTGGTTTACCAAACGGCTTTGCATGAATTATCTTAGTTAATCTTGAAAATAACTCCACGGAATAGATACTGTTAGCCCAGAAAAGATAAATGGTTTTTCCAAGGTCATTTTTTCAGTGAATTTAAGATCTGAATCTTACACTCAAGACTTTTGCCACTCTGTTCAATGGAATTATAATGGAAAATTATTAGATAACATCCATAGCTTCCTTCTTGATTTATGTGTTTTTGAGATGGGCTCATTGTATTTCATCTTAAATTTGAATTTCTTAAATCCCATTTCTTAATCCAAGCACTTTGGAGGCCAAGGCGGGTAGATCACCTGAGGTTGGGAGTTCAAGACCAGCCTGACCAACATGGTGAAACCCTGTCTTAAAAACAAAAAAAATTATGAAAGAAAAAAAAGAAAGAAAAAAAAAATCCTGTTTCTTCCAAGGATAATTGCAAAAACAATAGTTCCTCTGTTCAGACATGAAAATCCCATCCACTCCTCCTCACTTGTAATCTGAAAAATCAACCTGCTCTCTGGCTAAATGAGCCTGACTATTCACATGATTTTTATTTAACTCACAGCCATAACCCATGATATGACGTGCATGTTTGTCTATGCCAGCGTTTAACGATTCTGACATACCTCTTCCTGCAGAATCCGAATCTTAAGAATCAGAGCCCGGTTTTCTGTCTCCTGATTCATTGTGAGAAAAATAATTAAAACATATTTAAGATGTTTATGAAAATACCACATATTTACCTCCAAGCTATTGACATTCTTTCTCTTTACCAACTTTAAATGTGGCATTCACTTACCACGAATGAGCCTACTCTGAAAATATTTTCAATGTGGGGTTAAGCCTTGGCTTACAGGTTCTTGGGGATCTAAGTTAAGTCATTCTCCTCCTGGACTCAGTGTAACTATGGTTATTGGGGAGGAAAAGACAAAAACCAAAAAAGCAACAACCTGGCTTCTTTCCCTGCTACTTCATTTATGACAGGTAGTTGCAAACTCAGCTGTTTAAATAGCACTTTGAAATCACAGAGCTCTAGCTTTCTATTTGAAGCTGTGGATATTCTCAGATTCAATACCATCACAACATATGAGCATCAAAAACTGTTTTATAATTAACAGGCTCAAATTCAGAACCATCAGAAAAAAAATATATTTCAGGATGGGATATTTGCCAAAATGTTAACAGTAAATTTCATGAGTAGGTTAAGAATTTTGTGAAACTTTTTATTTGTTAATATGCATGTCTTTATTCTTATAAAGTAAATAGGCATTACCTTTATAATATAAAAATGAAAGAAAAAGATATCTCAAGCTAGGATTTCATTGACACAAAAATATACATCTGCTTCCCCTCCACGTACTTAAAATCAGAATACCCGAATTCAATTCTGGCCCTACTATTTTTTAAAAAATTGACAGATAAATAACATCATATGCTTTTATCATGTATAACGTGATGTTCTGAAGTACATATGCACCATAAAAAGTTAATTTAGCTCTAGCATTTATTAGACACTTGACTGAACAATTAAAAACTTTCTCTGAACTTTATTGCTCTATTAAATGTTTTAACCTATAAAAATATAGAAACTTCTGTTTCTCCCTTACAGATTTTCTGTTATTACCTATGAAATGAACTATTAACTAAATCTTTTGAAATTATAAAGCACTACAAAATGCAAATGATTAGGATTCTGTGTCTAGGACTCTGCACTTTTATTTATTTATTTATTTTATTTTTTTTATTTTTTTGAGACCAAGTCTCACTGTCACCCACGGTGGAATGCAGTGGTGCAATTTCGGCTCACTGCAGCCTCTGGCTCCTAGGTTCAAGCAATCCTCCCACCTCAGCCTCCCAAGTAGCTAGAATTACAAGTGGTGCCACCACACCCAACTAATTGTTTTATTTTTAGTAAAGATGGGGTTTCACCATGTTGGCCAGGCTAGTCTCGAACTCCTGACCTCAAGTGACCCACCTGCCTTGCCTCCCAACATGCTGGGATTGCATACATGAGCCACTGTGCAGGCCAACATTCTGCACTTTAATCAATAGCAATTTAACATTACCAATCCCTAAGAGGAAAGAAAAGGACATTGAATGCTTTACATGTGCTAGCACATTTATCCCTCCCAGCCCTAGGGTAGGTAGTATTGTTATCTGCATTTTATCCAGGAGGACCCAGGGGCTTAGACTGATTATGTGGCAGGGCTAAAGTCACACAGCCCTTGGAGCCAGAACTTGAAAGCAGGTAGTCTGACTCCCAAGCATGGGCTCTTGATCAGTTCTCTCCATTGCCTTCAGTTAGAAGCTCTTCAGTGGACCTAGACTGAGTCGTTCCTATTATGCATCCATGGAGACTTGCAGGGTCACAAAAGACCTGGCATTCAATGGTCTAGTCTTCACATATTACTACTGAGGCAAGAGCTAAGCTAAACGAAGCTCTTTTGTTTGTGGGAAGTCATAAGGGACTGGCACAGGCCTGGAACTAAGTCTCTCTATGATTTAGAGACTCCTGAAACAAATTAGTTGGAATGACTTTCAGCCACTCCTTACCGTAGTTAACAATGCTAGAATACTGCTGGAATCTATCAGGATTTTGAAGATTATTACTAATGCTCTAGACAACAGTTGAAACTTCTCAATAAAAATGATCACTTCTCTGGCATCTGAGTTAAAGTTTAGTCTAAATGACTCTTTTGCTCTGAAATAATTTAGTGTAAGGAATGATTTATGGGGCTTCTCTGTAACCTGTAAGTACTGAGAGAACGGATTTTATTTTAACCTAAGAAAAAAGGTCAAAGTGCTAGGTGCAATGGCTCACGCCTGTAATCCCAGCACTTTTGGAGGCCAAGGTGGGCAGATCACGAGGTCAAGAGATGGAGACCATCCTGGCCAACATGGTAAAAGCCTGTCTCTACTAAAAATACAAAAAAATTAGCTGGGCACAATGGCATGTGCCTGTAGTCCCAGCTACTTGGGAGGGTGAGGCAGGAGAATCGCTTGAACCTGGGAGGCAGAAGTTACAGTTAGCCAAGATCATGCCACTGCACTCCAGCCTGTTGACAGAGCAAGACTCTGTCTCCAAAAAAAAAAAAAAAAAAAAAAAAAATCAAAACAAGGTGAAAGTCTCACAGATAACTTTTTAAAATTCAAGTGGTTTTTAGTATCAGATATTTCTGAATTCTATCAACTTTAGGAGGCATTCCAGATATTTTCTGGATTTTCACAAACTATCGTGAAAGTGACTGAGAAACATAAAAAATTTAAATCTTGATTGAAAAGGAGGCCAAGCACAGTGGGTCATGCTGATAATCCCAACAGTTTGGGAGGCTGAAGTGGGAGAATTGCTTGAGCCTAGGAGGTCAAGGCTGCAATAAGGCATGATCCTGCCACTGCAGAGCAACAGAGCAAGATCCTGTCTCAAAAAAAAAAAAAAAAAAAAAAAAAATTGGTAAAGAAACAAAAGAAAAGTAAAAGAAAAAAAGGGAAAACACAGATTTAAAAAAAAAAAATCCTACCTGCCTTTACTTTTTTAAAGTGTTACCAATTCATTCATCAGCCTATTGACTTCTGATGTTTGCCGTAAGATAAGTCCTCTTATATATTTCAGTTATGTAAACTATATGCCAAATTCAAAGTACTATAATAGATGACTTACTAATTGTTTGCTCTGGGCTACAATCATGCTCTTCTGCTCTTCTGAAGCATTCATACTAAGTTTCAGTTCCTCCAGTTCTTCTTTTAACAGATTTGTTCTGATAATAGCTTGGTGGGCACTGCGGGGGTGGGGGAAAAGGCCATGAGCAAAACCTCAAATATAACCGTCAAAGATACTAAGAACAGCCAAGGACTATTTTGGACCCAAGTTAAAAACCGCTAAAGGCTTAAACCAGATGCCCGCAATAGTAAAAATATACCCATGATCTTTCAGTCCTTGGAAAAGGAATTTGGAGAAAGTGAGGAGTGGGGAATGGAGACTAGGGGGAAAACAGACAAATATATTCCTGAAGCTAAGATTTAGAGGATCCCTTTAAAATCTATCACTGGCTGAATCACATGGTTCTTTCTCCCTACTAAGAAGATGTAATGTTAGTCAATGCAGTTCCATAAGTATTTATCGAACAATACCATGTTCTAGGTGCTCTACAACACAGACTACAATGGTGAACAAAAGGGACATGGTCCTTGGTTTTATACAGCTTACATACTACGGAGGGAGATGACAACTAAACAAAGAAATAATTACCAAGTCTCTATATGACATATTCTTTAAGAAGTTTATCATACTGTTGATTATAACAGAGCATTGGAAGAAAACCTAAACATCCACCAACAGGGAACTAATTAAATGAATTGTGGTAATCCATATCATGAAATTAACTATCTGTAGCTTCCATTAGATTATAGACTGTTCCTTTAGGAACAAAGGCTTCAAAGCAGATAAAAGTTTCTCCATACTAAGAAATTACATTAATCATTCAACAAATACTAGTTGAGCACTGAATCTGCCCCAGGCACCGTACTAGGCATTGAAGAAGGCAAAAATGACTGAATCCAGAGAACTGTACTCACCTGGAGTTCATAGCCTAGTGGGATAAATAGACAATCATAATGACAACACAGTATGCTAAGAATCAAAAGAGATAAGGGTTTTTGGCTTGTAGGCAACTGGAAGGAAGGTAATGCTGTTCCACCATAGATATTCTGCTAAGCATTAGGCTAAACAGGATGAATCTGACATAGTTCCTCCCATCAAGGAGGTCACAGTGATATGAACAAGAGGCAGGAAAATACTAGGTAGAAAAGGGCAGGGTCCCCAGCAAGGGTTCCACCCTCAAGCCTGGACACACAGCCCTAAATGAGAACTTCACATCCCCGTTTTCCCATCTGAATGTTGCCTTTTGGCCTACTGCGCCCCCTATCCTGTGCCTGTAAAAACCCCAAGTTCCACTGGCAGAGGAGAACAGTGTGGCAGAGAAGGAGAGAAGAGAAGAAGTTCTGAACATCAAGAGAAGAGGAGGCAGCTGGACATCAGAGACTAAGGTCAGAGAGGAGTTTGGCCAGGGACTGTCAGAGAGGAGTTTGGCTGGGGCAGCTGAACTCCTGGGGAAGATTATCTTTCTACTCCATCCCCTTTCCAGCTCCCCATCCCACTGAGAGTCACTTCCACCACTTGATACAATCTCCACATTCACCATCCTTCAAGTCCGTGTGATCCGATTCTTCCTGGAGTCTGGACAAGAACCCGGGTACCAAGAGGGCAGGGTGTAAAAGGCTGTCACCCTGACCCTCCACTGAGCTGGTTTAACACTTAGCCATCCATAGATGGCAAATGCTAAAAGAGCATTGCTTGTAACACATGCCCTGTGGGGCTCCAGAGGTTGTGGGCAACCCCTAGATGCTGACACAGGCTGGTACAGGATTTGCTCTTGCTGGCACCCAAAGGCACTCACCCAGTTCCTACACCTGCTAACCTGCATGTTCCCCCTCCTGCTAGGGGTTTGAGCATGGCAGCTGAGGAAACAAGACACCCCGTTGCAAGTCCCAGGAGGGGTTCAAGGGAACTCTCCCACCTTAACAGTTAATACAGAAGCCAAATTACACTATGATGGGGCAACTGTACCAAATTACACTATGATGGGGCAACTGTACAATATCAAAAATAGGTGTGGGAACCCAAAGGAAACAGAGGCTTCAGAAAGGATTAGGGGAAGGAGAAAAGAGAAAGACATGTGGCTTAATTTTGTTGACAGTGGCATTCTGATGCTCATCTGGATTCTTCAGCCCTTCTGTCTATTACGTGAGTTACTTAATTCCTTTCTGATATGACTGCTCATTTAACCAGAGTTAGATTCAGTGCTTGCAACCAAAAATCCTGACCAACATATTCATCCAAAGGAGTTTTGTTAAATAAACTTTGAATTTTTGTATTTCAGTTAAATAACAAGCTAATTGTGAAATGAAAAGGACTTGAGGTAAGCAATTATTTTAAAGATTGGTTTAGAGACTGGACTGAACAAGGTCAAAGTTTTTGAGATGAGAATGCTTCAGTGAAATATATGGCTGGGCATGGGGCTCACTCCTGTAATCCCAGCACTTTGGGAGGCTGACATGAGCATATTACTTGAGACCAGGATTTCAATACCAACCTAGGAAACATGGTGAGATCTTGTCCCTACAAAAACACAAAAATTAGCCAGGCATGGTGGCGTGCTCCAGTAGTCCCAGCTACTTGGGACGGTGAGACCAGAAGATCACTTGAGGCCAGGAGACAGAGGTTGCATGCAGTGAGCGGTGATCATGCCACTGCACTCCAGCCTGGATGACAAAGTGAGGTCCTGTCTCATTAGGAAAAGGAAGGAAAAGGAAGGAAAAGGAAGGAAAAGGAAGGAAGGAAGGAAGGAAGGAAGGAAGGAAGGAAGGAAGGAAGGAAGGAAGGAAGGAAGGAAGGAACAAATCCACTCAAAAACTCATGCACAAATGTTCATAGCAGTATTATTTCTAATAGCCAAAAAGTGGAAACATCCCAAATGTCCATCATCTGAAGAATAAACAAAATCTGATATATCTATACAATGGAATATTATTCAGCCACAAAAAGAAATGAGGTAGCAATACATGCTACAACATGGATGAACCTTAAAAACATTATGCTAAGTGAAATAAGCCATACAAAAAGGGTCACATACTGTATGATTCACTTTATATGTAATGTCTAGAATAGGCTAATCTACAGAGACAGAAAGTAGAATAGAGGTTGCCACAGGCTAAGGAGAGAGGAAATGGAGAGTGACTGCTGAGAAGTATGGAGTTTCTTTATGGAGTCATGAAAATATCCTGAAATTGGTAATGGTGATGACTGCACAACCTTGAGAATGTTCTCTCTTTTTTTTTTTTTTTCTGAGACAGTCTTGCTGTCTGAAGTGCAGTGGCATGATCTTGGCTCACTGCAACCTCCGCCTCCTGGGTTTGAGAGATTCTCTTGCCTCAGCCTCCAGAGTAGCTGGAGTTACAGGCTCGTGCCACCATGCTCAGCTAATTTTTGTATTTTTAGTAGAGATGGGGTTTCACCATGTTGGCCAGGCTGGTCTCAAACTCCTGACCTCAAGTGATCCACTTGCCTCAGTCTCCCAAAGTGCTGAGATTATAGGCATGAGCCACCATGCCCAGCCAGAGAATATACTCTAAAAACACTGTATTGTATACTTTAAGAGAACGAATTTTATGCTATATGAACTCAATTTTAAAGAGGTTTTTTAAAAAAAGAAAAAAGAACTGAAAGTTCCCAGCACACTGGACCCCACTGTGGCTCACCTTTTTACCTGAAGGCGCAGTTCGGTACAGTCCTCTGATAACTGGCTGTTTGTTTCTTCCAAGGTTTCTAAAGCCAATTTAAACTTATTATTTTCCTCTTCCAGTTTTTGCTTGCTGAAATGGAGGTCTGCTACATAGGCAATCAAATCAGACACCTCTCTGCAAGTGAAAGAAAAGATGAGAATAACATTCACATCACTAATTCCTTCTAATAAAAATAAGGTATAAGGTTAAACAAACCAGACTTAAATATTCTGGCGAGTATTTTTTTTTTGTACTTTACCCTCATCTATCATCATAAACATATTTATATAATAAATAGCTATTCAAATGTTTATTACAATAGCATTGAAGGTGTTTTCCAAAATTTCCAAGTAGCCATCATTTGCCAGTTGTAAAATCAACTACAGTTTTTGTTGATTCTTTTCCACTTCACTCTCAATATTTGTCTTCTAAACTGAAGAGTTCCTATTTCTGCCTGGAACATGAGAGATCCTGAAATAAATGGACACAATTTTTTTTTTTTTTTCAGTTTTTGAGACAGTCTCCCTCTGTCACCCAGGATGGAGAGCAGTGGCACAATCCCCTGCCTCCCAGATTCAGGCGACTCTCCTTCCTCAGCCTCCAGAGTAGCTGGGACTACAGGCATGTGTCACCACACTTGGTTAATTTTTGTATTTTTAGTAGAGGTGGGGTTCCACCATGTTGGCCAGGCTGGTCTTGAACTCCTGACCTCAAGTGGTCTACCTGCTTCAGCCTCCCAAAGTGCTGGGATTACAGGCATGAGCCATCATGCCCAGCCTATATTCTTTCCGTGAAGGAATCTCAGCAGGTTTACGTTGGAAACAAATGCTAGAGTCTTACCGTTGTAGTCTGTAGCTCACAATTCAGTATTCATCTTTCCTAATGTTATGCATAACTTGCCAATGTTTATGAGCATCATTTGCCATGACATCAGTTCATAAATCCTAATTTAAGAGTCTGGACTGTATGTTTCACGGAGTCCCAGGCCTCCTTTTCTTTTTTGCTATCTCATCCCAGGGCCTAGCTCAGGCTGAGAACATAGTTCCCACTTCACTTTTCTTTTTTTTTTTTTTTTGAGATGGAGTGTTGCTCTGTCACCAGGCTGCAGTGCAATGGCGCCATCTCATCTCACTGCAACCTCCACCTTCCAGGTTCAAGCCATTCTTGTGCCTGAGCCTCCTGAGTAGCTGAGACTGCAGGCATGTGCCACCACGCCCAGCTAATTTTTGTATTTTTAGTAGAGATGGGGTTTCACCACGTAGGCCAGCCTGGTCTCAACTCCAGACCAGCTGTAAGTGATCCACCCACCTCGGCCTCCCAAAGGGCTGGGATTACAGGCATGAGCCACCATGCCCAGCCCACTCCACTTTTTTTCATGGATAAACCTGAAGTGACAAAGATAAAATAAGGGAGAGGTAGAATCACTCTCCTTAACATCTAAAACTTACACATGTCACGGAAAACAGCTTTTCTCATTTATGCCTAAAAGATTCTACTAAAGAAGTGCTTTAAAATAATCTCCAAAAGAGCTTGAGGTCAGTATTATAACCGGACTTCAAGATGAATTTTTTTTCCTACAGAAAACACATGAAGTTAATGAAAGAGAAGAGTTTCATGAGAAAGCAAGTGATTTTGGATTTACTAGTCATATGAGAATTTCTGTTCCTAGTGAAACTGTTTCTAATACAGGCAGTATTAGAATCAGATTAAAAATTTTAAATCAATTCTGTTAGCTCTACTGCAAAAAAAAAAAAAGCAAAGTGACTTTATCATAACTGAAATATGCAGATTTATGAAATAAACAAGAAAAGTGAAGTTGAAACACATGCAAAAGCACCACAGAGCAAACAAGGCTTACAAGACTCCTTTAGATGTGTCTCCACCGAAAGCCTCGAAACTCCCTGAGGTAGAATCTGTTACATCTGTGCTCATCTTCACTGAAATACATACAAGAGTTTTATGAAAAAAAAAAAGATCATTTTCTCCAATACATAAGGAAACAGCAGAACAATCCTGAAGAAACACATACATACTTGTTCCATCTGACATTATGCCATCCTGTTCAAAAGCAGAATCATCGATGGTGCCGCTTAATCTATGATTCACTCCATTCCTGTAGCCAAAAAAAGCAAAACCAATGAGCTAGGATTCTTTGCCAGACTACAGTTTTGTTTTTTGTTTTTTTTTTTGTTTGTTTGTTTGCTTTGTTTTTTTTAGATTTATGCTCTGTACTTTCCTTTTTAGGTTTTTTTTCTGAGTTAAAATATACATATATATATTCATTCAACAACTATTTGGAGCCCAATACTATGCTAGGTACTTAGAGTGATAGAAAAGAATCTGTGTTACTAGTGAAACTGTTTCTGATGTAGGTGGTACATTAGGCATTACCTCTGCCATCCATAAATTTTTACCTGATATGAAAAAGAAAACACATAGGCAGCATATGATTAGCAGATGTGGGGTCTTGCTGGATTAGGAAGTAGACATAGGCTGGAGTGGTAAGTGAGATTGTAAAATCATGGGCCTTAAGGGATTGTGAAGGAAATACGTGAATGAGTACTTTGGGATATGTTGACAGGTATATATTTTCCCTTTCTCATGGAGAACCAAATAGTACCTGGACTAATTTTACTTTGGGAATTTTACTCCTGAAATCTGGGAAACCCTGTGTACAGGCTGTGCAGCACACACACTCTAGCTTAAACTGCAAAATAAACACATTAACATTTCAACCATTTCCTTTCAGAGTCTTTATAATTTAAGTTTAGTTACTTAATCTAAGCACCAAATTCTCAAGCTTCTCTCTGGAGCAGTCACAAGATTCAACAAATATATGTTTACATCTCATTGTCTGTCATGGTGAGATGTCTGTCACAAATTGGGGGGAAAAAAAAAACTCACATAGCATTCTATTGCTGTGTTCACACCCATCCCCATTTCTGAGTTTCCGCTCTTATCTTCTGTATTTCCACCTCCCATGTTTTTTTCCTTTATATTTATTATAAATGTTTTTCTTTTGTCTTCATGCTGTTTTATAATTATTTTTATTATACAAACTTGCATGTTTTAGAAATATTAAATTCATAAGAAAACAAAAAATTAAAACCATTATGTAAAAGTAATCACTTTGGCATAAATTGTTTCCAACTTTTTCCTATGCATTTTTTATTTCTTCCCAAAATGGGATTATACTATATGTACAGATTTATGACCTATTTATTTCAAATAATTACATATGAATTTCTCTTCTCAAATATTACCTTGAATAACTAGGATTCCAGTGTATGAAAGTAATGTAATTTATTTGTCCAATTGTCTCTTTTTAAATATCTAAATTGCTTATATTTATCACTGTCATAAACTACCTTCTACTTTCTATATTGTTTACAGTTAATTATCTTTCTTAAAGTTATATTACTTCTCAAAGAGGCTGCTTTTTTTTTTGAGAGACAAGGCCTCGCTCTCTTGCCCAGGCTGAAGTGTAGTGCCTCTATCACAACCCACTGCAGCCTCAAACTCCCGGACTCAAGCAATCCTCTCACCTCAGCCTCCCAAGTAGCCAAGACTATAGGCACATACCACCATACCTGGCTAATTTTTTAATTTTTTGTAGAGACAGGATCTTGCTAAGTTGCCCAGACTGGTCTCAAACTCCTGGCCTCAGGTGATCCTCCCGCCTTGGCCTTCCAAAGTGCTGGGATTATAGGCATGAGCCACTACACCTGGCCAAGACTGCATATTTTGAAGGGCTGGATACACATTTCTAAATTGCTCTTAAAAAAAACTATGCCAACTTGCATTACTACCAATAGTAAATGGAAGGGCTTATTTCTCCACCCTTTCCCCAGCCCACAACATGGGATAGAGTCATTTTTTAAAATCTTTGTTAAACTAATGGGTGAGACGGTATATTATCTGTATTTGCAGTTTCTGATTACACTAACATTACTTATTTCTATGTATTTATCTTGCCTTCATGATTAACCTGTAACATTTCAGTTATATTTTCTTAAGTCATCTATACATCATAATCCTACCAGAAATCTGGTAAGTTTTTCTATTCCTTGCGCTTGACATTTTCTCTTTTTCTGAGTCTCACTCTGTTGCCCAGGCAAGAGTGCTGTGGCACAATCTAGGCTCACTTCAACCTCCACCTCCTGCATTGAAGCAATTCTCCTGCCTCAGCCTCCCAAGTGACTGAGATCACAAGTGTGCACCACCACGCCCAGCTAATTTTTGTATTTTTAGTAGAGATGGGGTTTTACCACGTCAGCCCAGCTGGTCTCCAGCCTCAGCTGATCAGCCCACCTTGGCCTCCCAAAATGCTGGGATTACAAGTGTGAGCCACCATGCCTAGTCAATATTTTCTTTAAGCAAATCCTAGCATGCACCAGCAGATAGCTGAAGACTGGTGGCTGAATAGGAGGCATAGGAATTAGGCTTCCTGGCCCGGTGTAGTGGATGGCTCACGCCTGTAATACTGGCACTTTGGGAGGCTGAGGTGGGCAGATCAGCTGAGGTCAGGAGTTCTAGACAAGCCTGGCCAACAGCATGAAATCCCATCTTTACTAAAAATACAAAAATTAGCTAGGCATGGTGGCACACACCTGTGATTCCAGCTACTCTGGAGGCTGTGGCGAGAGAATCGCTTGAACCTGGGAGGTGGTGGTTGTAGTGAGCCAAGATCACACCACTGCACTCCAGCCTGGGCAACAGAGTGAAACTCCATCTCAAAAAAAAAAAAAATGAAATTAGGCTTTCTGTGGAGGAAAACACACATCTCCAGCATCTTCCAAGGGCACCTGAGAAGATCGTGGGTGCCATTGTCCTCCTTTATCTTTTTCTTTTTCCCTTTAGACTCCCTATATTCTAAGATTCCAAATTACATTCACTGACTAGCCCACCAGCCTTAAAAGGGAGCCTATTATTAAATTTAAATACATTTGGAGATTTGATAGTATCAATAATTCACCTGACTCATATGTCAGTCAGTTCTCTGTGAGAACATAACATGTGCTCCTCACTAATCACAAGAAATGAATGACAGCAGTGGTTCCCAAAGCATGTCCAGTCTGTGCTCAGCATCAATATCACTGGAAACTTGTTAGAATGTAAATTATCAGGATTCATCCCAGATCTACTGAATCATGGTGGTAGGGCCTGAGCAAGCAGGTTTAACATCATTCAGGTGATTCTAATGCATGCTAAAGCACTGGAGGACAGTATTTCCATCAACACAGAAAATATAATAATATTTTTATAATATAATTTTTTATAATTATAATCAATTGTTAAAATAGAACCTTAAACCACATCCCACTAGGACTCTGATTACCATTTGTTTCCACAGTAAGCCATCCATTCTTTCATCATGGCCTGGAAAGTTTCCAGGTCCACATGTGGGTCTGTCTTCTCAGGATCAAGCATGTCCCACAACTGCTCAAGGCCACCGTCTTCAGAATTTTGGCTAGTTGTTTGTCTCAGGAAATTGATTATTTTGGCCACTCCTACTGAACCTTTGGTAAAAGAAGGGCAGATCAGTTTCAAAAGATGGAGAAAGTTATAATTTTAACAAGTGCTTATCTCTTTTATGTCTCGTGGATCCTAGAAACATGCTATATAACCCTGGCAGTTCTGTGGAGCTGGCATGGTATAAAGAACACTGGCCTTGGGCTAGACTCTAACATACCTAGTGTCAAATCTTGGCTCTGAAGATTACCAGCTATATAGCTTTGGGAATATTACCTAATCTCTCTGAACCCATTCCTTTATCTGAGATGGGGATGATGATACCTCTCACACAGAACTGTGACATTTAAATATTGATGATATATGTAATCAATAATTTCTCATGGGAGGTAACCAAAATGACACTACATTTTTTTCCTTTCAGTTTTTCCTTAAAAAGCATTAAATGAAGGAAGCTTTTTCTCTGCCTTAGTTAAAATTTCAGTCTCAAGTGAAAATTTCTACTTTTGTGGGGATGGAGGAGGCATTCTTAGACAGTCACCTCTAATACCACATTCAGAAAATAAAGTCATCCAAACTAAGTAATTGACACACCAATCTTTTTTAAACATAAGACTTTTCTTTTGCTCCCATCTAAGACCTGCCTTGTGCTGGCTACTTGCAAGAGAGAGGGAAAAATTAAGTAGAATTTTGACAGAGCAGATGCCAGAGTGAAGATTCTTCCCTGAAGGAAATATAGGTAGACCATGACATCAGGGGGAAAAAAAAAAAAAAAAAAGTCTCAATTAGAAGGAGGAGATACTCATAAAGGAGACTGAATAACTTCAGTTATTAATAATTTTGAAGTTATTTCAACTTTAACAAGTCATTAGATGTGATAGTATTAGAAAGAGAAATAAAACAACTAATACAATTACTTACAGAGTGAATTGTATTATTATTATTATTTTTTTTTTTTTAGACAGTCTTGCTCTGTTGCTCAGCTGGAATGCTCATGGCTCACTGCAGCCTCAATCTCTTGGGCTCAAAAGATCCTCCCACTTCAGCCTCCCTAGTAGCCGGGACTATAGGCATGCGCAACCACACCCAGCTAATGTTTGTATTTTTTGTATAGATGGGATTTTGCCACATTGCCCAGGCTGGTCTTGAACTCCTGGACTTAAAGGACCCACCTGCCTAGGCCTCCCAAAGTGCTGAGATTTACAGGTGTGAGCCACTATGCCCAACAGAGAATTGCATTTTTTTATTTGTAGAAGAACTGGGAAACAAGCTGGAAAGCCAGCAAGAATCCATTTATCACATTTTCCTTCACTAAACCTCTAAGCCCTCTACCATATAAAAACTAGAAAGATGGCCAGACTTGGTAGCTCACGCCTGTAATACCAGCACGTTGGGAGGCTGAGGCAGGTGGATCATGAGGTCAGGAGTTTGAGACCAGCCTGACCAACATGGGGAGATCCCATCTCTACTAAAAATAGAAAAATTAGCCAGGCCTGTTGGCGTATACCTGTAATCCCAGCTACTCAGGAAGCTGAGGCAGGAGCATCGCCTGAACATGGGAGGCGGAGGATTCAGGGAGTTGAGATGGTGCCACTGCACTCCAGCCTGGTCAACAGAGCAGACTCCATCTCAAAAAAAAAAAAAAAAAAAAAAAAAAAAAAAAAAAAAAAAAAAAAAAAAAAACTGGAAAGACGTCCTGTGATGGTTAATTTTATGTGTCAACCTGAGCCACGGGGTACCTAGATAATTGGTTACACCAAATATTTTTTTTGGGTGTGTCTGTGAGGTTATTTTTGGATGACATTAATATTTAAATCTACAGTCTGAGTAAAGCAGATTGTCCACCTAATGCAGGTGGGCCTCATCTGTTCAGCTAACGGCCTGAATGGAACAAAAAGGCTGACCTTCTCCTAGGTAACAGAGAACTTCTCTTGCCTGCCTACCTTCAAACTAGAACATGGATTATTTTTTCTGCTTCTATACTTGAACTGAAATGTTGGCTCTTCCTTGCCTCAAGCCTGCTGGCTTTTGGATGGGAACTACACCAGCAGCTCTTCTGGTTCTTAGGCCTGTGGACTTGGAATGGGACTAAACTGTTGGATGTCCTGAATCTCTGGCTTGCTGACACCCTGAAGATCTTGGGACTTGCTCGTCTCCATGATCACATGACCCAATTCCTTATAATAAGTTCCTTTAGCTAGCTAGATTAAATAGATAGATACAATTATGAATATATCTTCCCACCAGAGAGCCCTGGCTAATACACATCCCATTTCCTTTCAGTGAAGCTTTCTTATTTTCTTCAGAGAATTAATTTCTTAAATCCTGTCCAAACAGAGAAGCTCTCTGGGAACAAATAATCTCCACTCATCCTAAAGAAATAAATAAGGGTACATGCAAATATTTTGCTACAAGTGTTCAATACAGTGTTTTTATATGTAAGATATTTATTACAATTTTGGGATTTGAGAGAGTCTCACTCTGTTTCCCAGGCTAAAATGCAGTGGCATGATCAAAGCTCATTGCAGCCTCAGTCTTCTAGGTTCAAGGCATCCTCTCACCTCAGCCTCCTGAGTAGCTGGGATTTCAGGCGTGTGCCACCATAACTAGCGAATTTTCAAAATTTTTTTTTAGAGACAGGGTCTTGCTATGTTGTCCAGGCTGGTCTTGAATTCCTGGCCTAAGGTGATCTCGCCACCTGGGCCTCTGAAATTGCTGGGATTACAGGCATGAGCTCTCATGCCTGGTATATTATAATTTTTATAACATAAAAAAATAATATCCAATTGAGATGGACTGGCTAAACATGTTACATCAAAAAATGGTATAGGATATGAAGAACATTTTTTGATGTAGACAGGTATTCAAATTATTGAGAAAAAGCAGATTATAAAACAAGTTTGAAAATATTCTCACACATACCCGAGAATACATTAGTATATCATTCTTCAAAAAAAGGATGACCAAGAAAATATCTTAAACCATCTTTAGCAACTATGTTGCTCAGCTAATTTTTCCTTCATTTTGAGACAGAGTCTCGCTTTGTCTCCCAGGCTGGAATGCAGTGGTACCATCTTGGCTCACTGAAGCCTCCACCTTTTAGGTTCAAATGCTCTTTGTGCTTCAGCCTCCCTAGTAGTTGGGATTACAAGTGTGTGCCATCATGCCTGGCTTATTTTTGTATTTTTAGAGATGGGGTTTTGCCATGTTGGCTAGGCTGATCTCAAACTCCTGGCCTCAAGTGATCCACCTACCTTGGCCTCCCAAAATGCTGGGATTATAGGGTTGAAGTACCGCACCCAGCCTAAATTTTTCTATTTTTAATAGAGACATGGTTTTATCATGTTTCCCAGGGTGGTCTTGAACTCCTGGCCTCAAGTGGAATCTCCCACCTCCCAAATTGCTGGGATTACAGGTATGAGACACCCCACTGAGTCCCAATTTATTATTTTGAAAACTGGTAGATAAAGAGAATCAATCAAGCTTTTATCCTGCCTCTCCTTTAGGACACAAGACTCAGGATAGCATTGATAAAGCAGAGTAGAGTTTCTGATTATAGATGTATTCCAGGTGATACATTAGGAAGGAATGATAGAATATCACCATTTGCAGTATCTAATGAAATACAAATCTAGCTGCCTTCTGTTGAAAACACATAACATCATCTACGTACTTAGGTTGATGCTGGTAAAAACTGCAATCACATTTGCACCAACCTAATAGAATTCTTGCCCCACAAAAATCAAAAAACAAATAAACAAAAACCCTCAAACGTTTATCTGATTATACTTCTAAATATAGGAGACAGAGAAACAGGTTGTATTCCTACAGATACACAATCACCAAATTTCAGATTGCTGTAAACTATGAAATAAAAGAATGGGCTGGGTACAGTGACTCACACCTGTAATTCCAGCACTTTGGGAGGCTGAGGTGGGTGGGTCACTTGAGACCAGAGTTCGAGACCAGCCTGGCCAATATGATGAAACTCGTCTCTACTAAAAATACAAAAATTAGCTGGGTGTGGCGGCGGGCACCTGTAATCCCACTACTTGAGAGGCTGAGGCAGGAGAATCACTTGAACCAGGTTGCAGTGAGCCAAGATCCCACCACTGCACTCCAGCCTGGGTGACAAGAGTGAGACTCTGTCTCAAAAAACAAACAAACTAACTAACTAAATAAATAAAAAGAATGGGTTTCTTTAACAGATAACAAAATGCAAAAAACAGATGGAAAGTGAAACACAGAGATAAGGTAGACAACCAACTTCAATGAACAAACGTCTCTTGGATATTGGCCTGAACAGTAAAACTATTTTTTTTTTTTTTTTTGAGGGCGGTCGGGAGTTGGGGAAGGATAACATGGGGAGAAATGCCAGATATAGGTGATAGGGAGGAAGGCAGCAAACCACATTGCCATGTATGCACCTGTGCAACAATCCTGTATGTTCTTCACATGTACCCCCAAACGTAAAATGCAATAAAATATTTTAAAAAGAGTAAAACTAAAAAAAAAAAAAAAAAAGAGAGACATGTATCTATCACACAAATGAGAATTTTGCCTACTAACAATATTAGAAAAGTATATTACTTTTAAAATCATAATGGCATTGTAGTTGTGTTTAAAATTAGTCAATTATCTTTTAGAAATATGTACTGAAATATTTGTGGGTGAAATACTGTGATCTCTGGAATTTGCCTGAAAATCATCCAGAGTAGAGGAGAGGAAATGAGCAGGGTTAGAAATGAAAGAGAATTGGTTATGACACATATATAAGGGTTCATCATATTATCCTACTTCTGTGTATGTTTTAAATGTTCTATAACAAAAAATTTTAAATTCAAATAAAACAAAACCACTTTGACAGGAATTGTGGAAAGATATACAACAAATCACTAACAGTGGTTACTCAGGGTAACAGGATTACTAATTTTTGTCTTTCTTTTTGCTTGTCAGTATATTACTAATTTTATTACAATGAGCATGAATCATTTATATACTTAAAATCACTTGCAGAAAATTTTTTTCTCTCAACTGTTAGGTTCAGGGGTATATGTGCATGTTTGCTACATGAGTAAATTGCATGTTGCTGAGGTTTAATGTACAAATGATCCCATCACCCAGGTACTGAGCATACTACCTGATTGGTAGTTTTTCAACCCATGCCTCCCTGTTCAAGTAGTCCCCAGTATCTATTGCTCCTGTCTTTGTTTCCATGTATATACAATGTCTAGTTCCCACCTAAAATTGAGGCTATTCAGTATTTGGTTTTCTGTTCCTGCATTAGTTTGCTTAGAATAATAGCCTCCAGCTGCATCCATGTTGCAGCAAAGGACATTATTTGTTTCTTTTTTTGGTTGCATAGTATTCCATGGTGTGTAGATACCACATCTGATTTATCCAGTCTTTTGTTGACGGGCATTTTCTATTGTGAATAGTGCTGCAATGAACATACCAGTGCATGTGTCTTTCAGGTAGAATGATTTATATTCCTTTGGGTACATATCTAGTAGACAGATTGCTGGCTCAGATGATAGTTCTAAATTCTTTGAGGAATCTCCACACTGCTGTCCACAGTGGCAGAACTAATTTATATTCCCACCAGCAATGTGTAAGTGTTCTCTTTTCTCCATAACCTCACCAATATCTGTTATTATTTGTCTTTTTAAGAGTAGCCATTCTGACTGGTGTAAGACAATATCTCATTGCAGTTTTGATTTGCACTTCTCTAATTAGTAATGAGCATTTTTTTCATATATTTGCTGGCTGCAGTATGTCTTCTTTTGAGAAATGTCTTTTCATGTCCTTTGCCCATTTTTTAATGGTGTTTTTTTTTTCTGTTGAGTTGTTTAAGTTTCTTATAGAGTCTGGATGTTAGACTTTTGTCAGATGCATGGTTTGTGAATATCTTCTCCCTGTATGTAGATTGTCTGTTTACTCTGTTGACAGTTTCTTTTGCTGTGCAGAAGTTCTTTAATTAGGTCTCACTTGTCAATTTTTGTTTTCTTGCAATTGCTTTTGGAAACTTATTAATAAATTCTTTGCTGTTCTTGCTTCGGCAGCAAATATACTAAAACTGGAACGATACAGAGAAGATTAGCATGGCCCCTGCGCAAGGATGACAAGCAAATTTGTGAAGCGTTCCATATTTTTAATCTCCTGAAACTGATAAGCATTTTCAGCGAAGTCTCAGGATACAAAATCAATGTGCAAAAATCACAAGCATTCCTATACATCAGTAACAGACTTAAAGAGAGCCACATCAAGAATGAACTGCCATTCACAATTGCTACAAAGAGAATAAAATACCTAGGAATACAACTAACAAAGAACGTAAAGGACCTCTTCAAGGAGAACTACAAACCACTGCTCAACGAAATAAGACAGAACACAAACAGATGGAGAAACATTCCATGTTCATGGTTAGGAAGAATCAATATCGTGAAAATGGTCATACTGCCCAAAGTAATTTACAGATTCAACGCTATCCCCATCAAGCTCCCAGTGACCTTCTTCACAGAACTGGAAAAAACCACCTTAAATTTCATATGGAAACAAAAGAAGAGAGCCCGCATAGCCATGTCAATTCTAAGCAAAAAGAACAAAGCTGGAGGCATCATACTACCTGACTTCAAACTATACAAGGCTACAGTAATCAAAACAGCATGATACTGGTACCAAAACAGAGAGATAGACCAATGGAACAGAAGAGAGGCCTCAGAAGCAATGCCACACATCTACAGCCATCTGATCTTTGACAAACCTGACAAAAACAAGCAATGGGGAAAGGATTCCCTGTTTAATAAACGGTGTTGGGAAAACTGGCTAACCATGTGCAGAAAGCAGACACCTTACGCTAAAATTAACTCCAGATAGATTAGAGACTTAAACATAAGACCTAACACTATAAAAACCTTAGAAGAAAATCTAGGCAAAACCATTCAGGACATAGGCATAGACAAGGACTTCATGACTAAAACACCAAAAGTATTGGCAACAAAAGCCAAAATAGACAAATGGGACCTAATCAAACTCCACAGCTTCTGCACAGCAAAAGAAACAGTCATTAGATTGAATTGACAACCAACAGAATGGGAAAAAATTTTTGCAATCTACCCATCTGACAAAGGGCTAACATCCAGAATCTATAAATAACTAAAACAGATTTACAAGAAAAAAACAAACAAGCCCATTCAAAAGTGGGCGAAGGATATGAACAGGCACTTTACAAAAGAAGACATATATGAGGCCAACAAACATATGAAAAAATGCTCATCATCACTGGTCATTAGAGAAATGCAAATCAAAACTACATTGAGATACCACCTCACACCAGTTAGAATGGCGATCATTAAAAAATGTGGAGACAAAGGATGCTGGAGGGGATGTGGAGAAATAGGAACACTTTTACACTGTTGGTGGGAGTGTAAATTAGTTCAACCATTGTAGAAGACAGTGTGGCGATTCCTCCAGGACCTAGAAATAGAAATTCCATTTGACCCAGCAATCCCATTACTGTGTATATATCCAAAGGATTATAAATTGTTCTATTATAAGGACACATGCACACAAATGTTCATTGCAGCACTGTTTACAATAGCAAAGACTTGGAACCAACCCAAATGCCCATCAATGATAGACTGGACAGCGAAAATGTGGCACATATACACCATGGAATATTATGCAGCCATCAAAAACGATGAGTTCGTGTCCTTTGTAGGGACATGGATGAACCTGGAAACCATCATTCTCAGCAAACTGACACAAGAACAGAATATCAAACACTGCATGTTCTCACTCATAGGCAGATGTTGAACAATGTGAACACATGGACACAGGGAGGGGAGCATCACACACTGGGGTCTATCGGGGGAAATAGGGGAGGGACAGCAGGAAGTGGGGAGTTGGGGAGGGATAACATGGGGAGAAATGCCAGATGTAGGTGATGGGGAGGAAGGCAGCAAACCACACTGCCATGTGTGTACCTATGCAACAATCTTGCATGTTCTTCACATGTACCCCAAAACCTAAAATGCAATAAAATAAAAATAAATAAATAAATAAATAAATAAATAAATAAATAATTTGC
The DNA here is from genome assembly GCA_004027835.1 of Alouatta palliata. Lineage (NCBI taxonomy): Eukaryota > Metazoa > Chordata > Mammalia > Primates > Atelidae > Alouatta > Alouatta palliata. Next base: position 2,617 of record PVKV010024750.1, on the reverse strand, counting down.
CAAGGCCAATGTCCAGAATGGTATTTCCTAGGGTTTTTGTAGTTTTAGGTCTGGAAATTTTAAAAAGAACACATCTAAAAAACAAAAGTTAAAGAAAAACAGAAGTGAAACTCCAAAATTACCTAAAAATTTTGAGTTAAACTTGTATAGTTTTACATATTTGAAAAGAATAGTTCCTGTGGGGCATCACCTGTAACATGTAAGTAGTTTCAATAAGTAAAGATGATAAGTCAGCTGATAAGCTCAAAAAGAACCATTCAAGTTACTGTTAAAATAAGCTGATGCAAAACAGGCATAAAAAAATTATAACAAAATAACCAAGCCCTACAGAGCAAAACTTATTGCCAAATTAAGTGGCATCCGTCGCATGTGTAGACACAGACAGTGAGCCCCACAGACAAATCATTTTCCTTTCTCTCACAATAGAAAGTTCAAATGGCTTGGTCAGTCCTACCAAACAGGTGAACAGATAATTTTCAGCTTACCTTTCTGTTTTCTGTCACATGCATTAAAAATACTTGTGAGTGCCTCTTCTTCACAGGCCCTGTTGATGTCATATGCTACATCTTTTTTACCATCATCAGCTCCTTGTTTCCATCCTATCAGAAGAAAAAGTTTGTAAATCCTGATGTTTTCTGTGCTACTATATTAATTTTCCTTTTTTGGTTTAATTTTAACAAAGAAAACCTATCATAATAAACAGCCTTCCTTACATATAGGGAAATACTCCCCTATATCTACATATTCCCATCATGACATTCTATTTTGTTCTGGAAACAAATATAAAACAGAAAGGGAAAGATGGATGATTCCATCCAAATTTTAATAATGTGGATTTATTTTTTTTTAGTTCAGGTATTCTAAAAGTAGATATGCTTATTGCTCTGTTGGAAGGACAAACATTAAAAGATGAATATTTACCATCTTCATTCAGAGATAACTTTTTTACCACTGAATCCTGAGGATCAAAACACTCTGAGCTTTGATCAAAGGTACAATCAAAGTGAAGTGTTAAGGTACTGAAATTATTTTCACTACAACAGTTATTCAAATCCTTTTTAAAGAAAAACTCCCCTTTTCTTATCTGGGACATCAAAGATGTGCAATTCTTCTTGCTCTGTGATTTCAACTTTGAGGCATTTTCGGAATTTGTGAGAATAACAGAGTATGTTGCAGTCTCACGAGAGCTGAGATGAGAAGTGGATGGGATTTTTGGAGACATTATTTGAGCAGATGAAATCAAGGCATTGACTTCCTCAGAACTTGACAAATGAGAATCAGGTGTAAGAACACAAGCAGCAGTGATTTTCCTCAGTATCTCTTCAAAATCTTTCTTGGTGTTGGTCTGTGGGCTATCAAAACTGCTCGACTGGTATTTGATAATCTGCTGAACTGGATTTGAAATCGCTTCTCTCTTGTGGATAGCTCTGATCTTTCTACAAATGCTTTCCACTGGGTTATGCTGCTTCTCAGTTACCTTCCTTGCAGAGGCCATTGTTGACTTTCCCCCAGGTATATGGACAAAGTAGCTAAAGTATAGGCAAAAGTAGATATATATTTAAAAGTCAGCATTTTCCTATCAATAATTTAGTAATAGGCAATTTATTCCCAAATCAGCTTTGGAGGGATCATGACAAGATGTTCAATTGCTCTAAGCAATTTTCTATGCATTTAGCTTTGGCCCCCAAATTTCAGGAAAATAACAGCTAACATATATAAAGTATTTGTTAAGTGCCAGGCATGATACTAAGCTCTTCATACCCATCAACTCATTTCATCCTCAGAACAACTCTTTGAGATAAACGTTACTACTTTCTCCATTCTCTGGCAAAAAAAGAATAAGCAACACACCCCAAGTCACCCCAATAAGTGCCACAGCCCAGATTCTAACTCAGGCAGTCCAACTCCAGAGGATAACTATATTGTTTTTCTTTTTATAATATAGCAGGTGACAATGATACTAACAACTCTCATTTGAGTACCTACCATTGGTACTGTACTGGTTGCCTTCTATTCAGAACTTAACTAAATATGCCCCATATTAGGTGTTTTATGTGTGTTATGTCTAAACTTCATATCAACCCTGTCAGTTGTGTGAAAATATCCTTCTTTTAACAGTGACATCTCTAAGATTTGAGTCAAAGAATGTCTGACTCCAGTATAATTTTATTGCATAGATATATGACCTTAAAAAAAAGCGTAATTTCATTTATTATAGTAACTCAGAAATTTGGAAACACATTCAAAGTGTTGCCTAAACTATTAAGATTTAAAATAATCGGCCGGGCGCGGTGGCTCACGCCTGTAATCCCAGCACTTTGGGAGGCCGAGGCGGGTGGATCACGAGGTCAAGAGATCGAGACCATCCTGGTCAACATGGTGAAACCCCGTCTCTACTAAAAATACAAAAATATTAGTTGGGCATGGTGGCACGTGCCTGTAGTCCCAGCTACTCGGGAGGCTGAGGCAGGAGAATTGCTTGAACCCAGGAGGCGGAGGTTGCGGTGAGCCGAGATCGCGCCATTGCACTCCAGCCTGGGTAACAAGAGCAAAACTCCGTCTCAAAAAAAAAAAAAAAAAAAAAAAAAAAAAAAAAAAAAAAAAAAAAAAAAAAAAA